>VDFB02072805.1:0-44311 GCA_007258455.2 Sequoia sempervirens
CCAATCTGTATTTTAATTATTTGGGTACACTCAAATCCAATTTCTTAACAATTTCTTACCAATCTGTATTTTAATTATTTGGGTACACTCAAATCCAATTTCTTAACAATCTGATATATTCAATATAAAATTATTAAATAGTTATAAACATGAATTTCAATCTCAACTTACATTAATCGTAATTAATTAGATTATGATACTTTATAAAAAACTACACTTTCTTAAACATAAGATACACTAATCAATAAACGAAATTACATGATTTGTCTCGAAAGGGCAAACTCTAAACTATATTTCTTGTATCTTAATGGATCATTATGACATACAATCTGAAATATTGATAAACACTCAAATCTCTAAAATCCTCATCTTGATTAGGGGAGAGGGGCCCATAGTGAAACACCGTAACTTCGCGTTTCTCAAAATCTTATATAGAAATTTCAAATCATACAATAATTTATTTGGCAACTCACATGCTTCTATATTTTGTTTTAAGGCCACATCAACATGCTATGGATAAAAAGTGTTTTGTAATTAGATATTAAGGTGCTCCACTATGGGGCCTACTAAGGAATACTTCTATCCCCACTATTGGACCCAAAGTGTTTTGTAATTGGATATTAAGGTGCTCCACTATGGGGCCTACTAAGGAATACTTCTATCCCCACTATTGGACCCCGCTCCTCTCCCCTAACATAATATAAAACATTGATAACAAAACACACACCCAAAGGTTTCATTCAAAATAGGTAAACAACATATTACTCAGCTTCTCAGTTCAAGTCAGTCAACCTCGAACTATTTATAACACATTGCTGTGACTCAACCTCAACTCTTTAATTTAACACAGACTAAAGTTGCTCAAACTTCCTGTCAAAAACGTTATATGGAACGGTGTACACGGACTTCGCACTCCAAGGACTGCTTTCGGAGCTCTGCGGATTGACTCCGTACATTACACATTTGGAAATTTGCGCAACTTTACTGAACCCGGATTCCCAGCTTCAAATGGCGATTGATACAATAGTTAATGCTAGTACCATATCTTTTGTCCAAAACCCATTCGGAAAGCTTACATTCACAACAACAATCTGCTTAGACCGTGCAGGAGCAGTAGCAGGGAAAATATAAACATAAACACATAAAATGTTAAAAAAAAATGGACTAGCGAGGAACGTCGAGGCCGTCTCGCTCATTCATTCGGGCGGCGGCTTCCATGGCATCTCCCACGCCACCTGGAAACACTTCTCCGCTCACGCTCTGCCTCGCCTCGCTTTCCTTTATCTTCTGCGCGTCTTCCATTATCACAGCTTTGTCAGCAGGAAGATCCTCCGACGCAGTCTGCATTCAAAATACAATTTTATGGTCATAAGGCTAGCTCAAATCAAGTGGGTTAAAACACAAAAATTAAGGTGTAGTTTAGGTGTTCACAAAGAGAATATCGGCGATCGTGGTTCGCTCCTCATAAGGCAGACGAGGATTGATATTGGCAGCCGACTGAGCTGCGGAGGCAACGCCGCCGGGTAGCATTTCAGGGGTACCCGTCGCTCGTCGCTCCGCCGATTGAATTGCGGCGGCGTCGCTTTGTTCGACGGGCTTATCCCATGTACTCAGCGCTGCTGCCTCCAACGCCTCTCCGATGGTGATATAGGCGGCAGATGCGGCTGCATAAGGGGCGGGGGACGGCTGAACATCAGACGAAACGAGCTGTCCACCCACATACTCCACCCTCACCGTCCTGCCGGGGACGACAGTCTCCGTCACGGTCATTCCTTCCGCCGCCGCAATAGTGTCGTCGCCCTTGTCCACCACGCCCGCCCTCTCGTTCGCCTGAGCCGCCGCCTCCATGCGCGCCGCCACGCCGCCTTTCTGCGTCTGCCCCAAAGCCTTCGTCTCTGCGCTCTGCATCAGCGCTGCGTCGCCTGGACTGATGGGCTGCCTCGCCAAATTCCCCCTCGTTTTGAACACGTCTCCGTACGTGATGGCTTCCGATTCATGATCGCCCCTCCTAGCTTGTGCCTGGCCCTCTGCCTCACTCATGTCTGTCTTCAACCTCGTTTTTCGCCGCTTTTCTTTCTCACTGCTCACAACCCGGTGTTCTTCAGATACTTATGTCGAATTCCGTCCTTCAACGGTGCTTCCGGGATCGAAGATTGCGTTATATGTTAGCCATAGAAGACTGCGCTATATATTCCCTATGGCCAACGTCATTTGCCGATTGAATTTAACGACGTGTTAGATGATAATATCGGTGATGCTACGTGGGGTGTAGCATCTACATACAGTTGTAATATGGGGATGCAAACTGAAGATATCTTGACAGCACTTATGATGGAAGCAGGATAGTCGACAGAACTCTCGTGCATTCTTTTCTGTGAATGGACCCACTGTAAAATCCTGCTTGACTTTGAAAAAAGCTAAATAGGATAGTTGGGTGTACTAAATTTTAGAGTGAAGCATATAATATATTATTGTAACGAGGATTTTTAATTAGTGATTAGTGGTTATATCTATGTTATAACTTTTTCTCCTAAAATTGTATATTTATTTTTAAAAAGTAAATAGGCAAACTGTTTAATTAAAATGATTTTAAAAATAATTATTAATATTCTCGTTCACTAAGAAGTTTTATCTCTTATATCAGCTTCATATTGTTCAGTTTTTTAAAATTATTATGATTGTATAAAATTTTAATTTATTCGCTGATAGACTACATATAGTGTGAGATTTGACCCTGAAATAAGTCTCACGTCTCTTGTTGAGTGATTGGAAAAAACAAGTTTCAGTTGTCATTTAATGGTAAATCAGCTACCATTTAATGGTAAAAGCCTCCAAAATCCCACTTATCATGTAAAAGCTAGATAAATATTCATTTTCCAACTGGATGAAAACATTCTATTTCCATTTGCAATGTTTTTTGCCAATTTGATTATAACTTTCCTTTTTCATGTGCATTGCTTTTTGTTTTAAATGCAAATATTTCAAAATAAGATAATACTTAATTTCTTTAATGAAAAAATCTATATTTGTCTAAGTTTATTTCATTCCATTATTTAGCACTTTTTATTAATCTTTTAATTTAGCCGCATGCAACTGAAATTTGCAGCACATGACATCCATACACACCCATGCACAAACACTACTCTCTAACATATTAGCATACATATAGTTTTCTATCACGTAAACCTTGAACTTCCTTTAGGTAATAGTGCTAGTTAATATACACATGTGATAGTCATCTATTCTTAGATGCCTATTCATTTAAACAACTTAAGTGTGAATATAGTGTTCCATAAAAATGTCCAGACTTTATACAATTTTATTTATTTATTTCTAACAAAAAAATTATAATTATGACAATATATTATTTAGTATAACAACCAATTTATTTTGTAAAATTAACATACGTAAGGTGTAGATTAATGCAACATAGTAATTGTTTGAAACAACTATATTTAGTAATTGTGTAAGTTGATTATTGTCAATATTTGTAAGAGATAATAAAAAATTAATGTTACTTAATCACAAACTATCAAGGTCTTAAATAATGACCTAGTCAAATAAGAAAAACAAATCATATTAGTAAGAACTTTAGATTCAATTGTGCATGTTTTTCTACATCAATATGTTTCAAATCGCAATTAGTGATCCATCATCAAGATGATCCAAAATGTGTTGATCTATAAAAAATTATACACAATTAAATCTAAAAGAACTTATTGTTATCTTCATAGACTATGGAAAACTCATTACTACACAACAAAACATGTTAAAGTATTCCTTTTACCATTATTGAGGAAGGGTGAATGTCAATAGTTGGTGATGAAGAAGGAAAATAAAGTGTGTTGGTCTAATGGAGATGCATTTGAGAATCTCTTACTTTACGATGACACACTCACATTGTCTTTCTTCACAATCTACTTGTCCCCATGTCACTCATCTCATGACTTCTAAAATGCTAGACAATAGCAAACAATAACCATAGCTTTGAAACCTAACAATTGCCAAAAGTAATAGTCATGGTAATATAATGACAAATGTTTGAAAAGATATTCAACATTTTTTCCATCAATCTATTTGATCAATAATATTTTTTTAGGCTCCATTAGTTAACACTCAACAAAGTATACAAAAAATTTAAGCTTTATTTTAATTGTGATGAAAAATTAAAAAGAGCAACATGTGAAACATTTTTCTTATTGCCTAGATGATGCATCATGTAGTGTGATTTGAAACGTTGACGAAGAGAAAAAAAAAATGCTCACAAAATTTAAGCTAGAATCCTACAAGTTATCATTATGGACTATGGAAATTTCATGTCTTTAATTTAACATGAAATATTGTCAACCAATAGTGTTTCAATGATAAAATAATATAATTAATTAATTTGTTTATTTTATCATTGAAAGTGACCCTAGAAGATGGGTCGCAATAATACAAAAGGGGGGAATTACAAAAAAAAATGCACCCTAACATAAACATTGGACATAATAGAAACACAATTTTACTTTATTTTAATTACTAAAAAAATATTTCATAATTATTTTATTTTCCTTTATAATTATTTTATTTTTTAGCTATGATTATAGTGTTTAGATCCTCTTAGATGGTTCATGGTTTTTGGATAAGCCGTGTCTCTTCCTAAAAGAATGAGAAGTGGTTTTCAATCTTGAGAAAGAAAGTAACAATAGGGTTCTTGTGCTTACCACTAGAATATTAAGAGGATGAGTTATTGAAGGATATTTTTAACACTATCAATCGAATCATCACTATTGATTCAATGACTAAATCTAGGAAACATTTGGTGTTTGCCAAATTTTGTGTATATGCTAAGATGGATTTGGTACTTCCATCTACTATATTTTTGTCTTCTAAATTTGAAAAATAGAGGTAGGAGAATTTCTATGAATATTCCTTAATCATGCGCAAAAAATATGACAAGGCCAACCACTTTTTTGTTTGTTGTCTCAAGAATACAAGGAGACAATACTCCTAGAAGGAAAAAATACAAATCCCCTTGCTCAACCTTTTGAGTTTGTGCCCATGGTGAGTGGTGTTGTGGATGGTGGTTATTCTTTGGATGTCCCTAACAATAATTGTCCCTTGTGCTAAGTTCATCTTGAATCTATGGGAGGGGTTCAAAGATGGCTAGTTGGGTGTAGAATTTAGTTGATATGGATATGACTAGTACTCACTATTTTCACTCTCCAAAGACAAGGAAAAAATGAACATGATTATGAATGAGAGGTCTCATTATATAAGAGCCACAATAAAAAAGGGAATTTTTTCAATGACGAATCAAACATTTATGATTCTATGGTTAGAATTGGTGGCCATATTTAAATATCTTTGGAGTGATTTTGCTTCAAATTTTCATGATTTAGCGTGTTTCTTTTTTATATCCATAGGCCTCTAGTTAGTATTTTTGTTCCTAATGAACAATTTTATGGGTGCTGATGTTTGCTTTTAACATTAAGGCTAATTGATCTTTTATGTGGTCATTTATATGGGTGCTAGTATTTATTGCTATATTTTTTTTATGACCAATGTAAAACATTCAGAACCCTTTCAAAAACCTCTTTTTACCTTTTATAAAAATAAAAACAAAAATATTTTTTGTTATTTAATTGAATTAAATATTAAAGAGATAAAAGAATGGTCTACATATTGTTTGAATAAATTCAAGAGAAATTTTTATTATTATTTTGAAGCAACTTCCAAGTTCATTATCTTTTGAACATACTTTAATGCATTTAACACACAATTTTTTTTTTTTACTATAATTTATGTGCTAATTCCCAGATTTTATCTTATTCTCTCTCAATATTTCCCATTCTGGGCTTGTTTGAATTAGAAAAGGGTTTCTTCAGCGTCTTTGGGACTTGTCTTTGCTTGCTGCATTTACTACTTCTGCGCTCTCCACAGTCAAATGGGGGATGAAACTTATCATTCTGGAAATAAATGGGTGATGGGAAAGCTCAATTTTAATTGTATTCGAGCCATGTTCCTGGTTTCCTATGCTCTCAACTTTTCCTGTATAAGCTTTCTTAATCCCATGGTTGAATTATGTAAGTTTTACTTCTTCCCATAACATTTTTTATCGTTTTATTTCTTTCTAGCTGCTATGGGAAACCAAAAAAAATGGTTGATTTTTACTACATATGGCAGAGAAGAATGTTGGGTTTAGTGAAGCCCAAATTAGCAAGTTACTCTCACAAATTTGAAATGGTTGCCTTATTTGTAATGACTTCTAATTGGCATGTGTTTGCTAATTTAGAAGTTGTCTATTTCAATGGATTTTTCCAATCATTGGAGTTGAGACAGTTTTATAAATACAACTGCTAGTTGAATATGAAATTCAATTGAGAATTAATAAAAGAGATAATCCCTGAAAGTGGACGTAGCCATCATTGGGCGAACCATTATAAATATTGTGTTCTTGTTCTGTGTTATTTTTAATGTTTTAATTTTTGGTCCTTTTCTGCAATTTATTTTCATTTGCTTCTGCAATTGTAATCAACAATTGGTAGATCAGAGCTTGGTGGAGAAACATGGTGCTGGAAATCGGTGAAGAATTTCTGGAGCCATGGAAGATGCAGACAAATGGAAGATTGAAAATTTTGTAGGTCAGAACTTCGGTCTGTGGAAGGTGCAGATGGAGTTGTTTCTCATCAAGCAAGATCTCTCAAATGCATTGGCTAGAAAAACCAAAGAGCAAGGTTCTTTATCAGATGAAGATTGGGAGAAACTGGACAAAACGGTAAGAGCTACCATTTTCCTTTTGTTGTCTAGTAATGTTTTATTTAATGTCTCAACTGAGAAGACAACACAAGAGTTGTGGGAGAAACTCTCTTCAATGTATGAGATGGCATCAACTTCGAATAAGGTATTCATTATGAAAAAGCTCTATAATTTGAAAATGTAGGGAGGAGGGATTATGTCTAATCATTTAAATGAATTTAATACATTAGTCGCCCAGTTGATTTCTATGGGCAATAATTTGGATGATGAGATCAAAGCAATTTTATTACTGTGTTCTTTACCAAATAGCTGGGAAGGAGTGGTGATGGCAGTGAGCACTTCGGTGGCTACCAAAAGAAAATTGAAATTCGATGATGTTGTAGCCACTCTTCTGAGTGAAGACATGCAGAGAAAAAATCAAGAACCCTCATCTGGCAAGGCATTAATCACTGTAAGTACTGGTAATAAAGGTAGAAGTACAAAAAGAGGCAAAAATAATAATAATGGAAGAAGGTTGAAATCTACACATAGATCGAAGTCCAGAGGAAGGAATGATGCATGTTGGTTTTGTGGCAAACCGGGCCACACAAAGAAAAATTGTTGGAATTATAAAAAAGGCAGAAGACTGTAGCTGAAAAAAATGATTGTGTTTTGGTCTTGGTTGTTGGAGACATGACTGTTGATTCATGGGTCCTTGATTCTGGTGCTTCTTTCCATGCTACTTCATGCCGATAAGCTTTTCAAAATTTCAAAGAAGGTCCATTCGGTAAGGTTTTTCATGGTGACAATAAGGAATGCAAAATCATTGGTAAGGGTGATATAATTTTGAATTTGAAAAATGGAATTCAATGGATTTTGAAGAATGTTACATATGTTCTTTTGTTTCAAAACAAAATTTAATTTCTGTCATCCAGCTTATTGCTTTTGGGTGTAATGTTAAATTTTATTTAGACAATTGGAAAGTAACCAAGGGAGTTTTAGTGCTTGCAAAGGGAAAGAAGTTGGGTAATCTTTACATTTTAGAATGCCATGGTGAAGTGGGAGTTGCCATGACAGTTATGGACAACAATTCAGAAATTTGGCACAAGAGGCTCAGGCACATGAGCAAGAAAGGGCTTGAAGTTATGCTTCAACAAGATCAACTTCCCAGCTTAAAATTGGTGGATTTGGAGTTATGCGAGCATTGCCTTTGTGGAAAATAGAGTTGGGCTAGCTTCTTGAGGACAAGTCATGATCAGAAAACCAATCCTTTGGAACTTGTGCATTCAGACGTTTTCAGTCCCACTGAGGTAACGTCTTTTGGAGGTGCAAATTACTTTGTTACTTTCCTTGATGATTACACTCACAAAGTTTGGATTTACATGTTAAATAGAAAATCAAAAGTTTTTTCAAATTTTAAAACTTTTAAGGCTCTTGTTGAAAACCAGATAGGGCATAAAATTAAATGTCTTAAAACTGATAATGGGGGAGAGTTTTTCTCCTTAGAGTTTTACAATTTTTGTGCAGACAACGACATTCATAGAATAAAGGTGGTCCCATTCACCCCTTAGGAAAATGGTGTAACTGAGAGGTTGGATTAGACGATTCTTGAGAGAGCTCGTTGTATGCTCTCTAATGCCAGTTTGGGAAAATAGTTTTGGGAAGAGGCATGTAATACTGTTGTGTATTTAATCAACCGTGCTCCTTCATCTCATTTAGATTTTGATATTCCATAGGAGAGATGGATTGGGAAAAGAATTGCATATCACCATTTGCGGGTGTTTGGTTGTGAAGCGTTTGTGCATATTCCCAAGGAGCGGTGAATGAAACTTGATTTCAAATCAAAGAGGTGTATTTTTCTTGGCTATGGAGAAGATCAATTTGGTTTCAAGTTGTGGGATCCCATCACCAAAAAGATTGTTCGCATTTGGGATGTCGTGTTTAATGAGAATTTTTTTCCAGGTTTGTAGTCTTAGGACACATCTTCATATGAATATTTTGATGTTGATTTATTTGATAATGGTCGTGTCAAGCAAACTTTTGTTTATTTTTCCCAGCCTTAATAATTTCTACAAGCTCTCTGCCTTCAACTATTGGTTCCCCTATTTATACTATTACACAACCTTCTTACAGTGTTAATACAAAACCCTTAACATTTTCATTTCTTCCATCAACATTATTTGAGCAACCTTCTCATGTTAATACACACCCATCACAAGTTCAAATGCAGCCTCTAGAACATGATGCACAACCTTCAAAAGTTAGAGTGCAGCCTATATAAGGCAATACGCCTCCCTTAACTAATCCGCAGCCTCCTTTAATTAGCTTGAATAGCCTCTCAATGTGAATATGACACCTTCATTCACTAGTTCGCTACCTCCATTTAATCACACGCCTTCCTCTATATTTCCAACTCAACATGTCTTTTGTCCATCGCAACATTTACCAGTTAATACGTAGCCTTCACTTGGTGCGCGGCCTCTTCCAACTCTTAGATAGGCTCAGGGCAATTTATTGCCATAGGCATTTGACATATTGGAGTTAATTTACAAACTAATTTTCAGAATTTAAATGAATGGAATTTGGAGTCCAGAAAGAGTATAAGTTCACTGCCACAAGGAGATATAGAGAGGTAGAGTAATGAAGAAAATATAGAAAATCAGGGTAATTTGTAGCTAGAAGTGGGTCCTCAATTAAGGAGATCTATCCAGAAGAGAAAGCAACCAAGAAATGGAGTCTTTGCGTGCAAATGAGACTTGGGATTTGGTTCCTCTTCCGCCAAATCATAAACCATTGAAGAATAAATGGGTATATCATGTGAAAGAGGAAGATGGAGGTCATAAATGTTACAAGGCCAGATTGGTTGTGAAGGGTTTTTCTCAAGAAAAATGCATTGATTTCAATGAGATATTTTCACCAATTATGAAAATGAACACCATTCGAGCAATGTTAGGCTTGATAGCTATTTGGGATCTTGAACTTGAGCAATTAGATGTCAAAGTAGTTTTTCTTCATAGAGATATTGAAAATAAATTATACATGGAGTGGCCTGAAGGTTTTAGACAACAGGATCAAGAACATTTATATTGCAGATTGAAGCAGAGTTTGTATGGGCTCAAGCAAGCCACAAGGAAGTGGTATCTCAAGTTTGATATCTTCATGACTCAGCAACATTTCACTTGTTGTGAATCAGACCCGTGTGTTTATTACAAAAAGCTTGCTAATGGTGAGTTTGTTATTCTTTTAATACTTGATGTTGATGATATGTTGGTTGTTGGAACTAGTGTGAGGATTGTTTGTGAGTTGAAGCAACATTTATTTCAACAATTTTCCATGAAGGATTTAGGGGCAGCAAAGAGGATTCCTAGGATTCAAATATAATCAGGGATAGAAATGAGAGAGAAATTAGATTATCTCAAGAAAAATATATTCTTAAATCTTAGATCTAGATTCAATATGAAGAATGCCAAATCTGTTAGTACTCCTTTGGCTGATTATTTTCGGTTATCCTCAGCTATGTTCCCTAAGACAAAAGAGGATCAAGAACACATGAAGAGTGTTCCATATTCATCAGCAGTTGGCAGTCTCATGTATGCCATGACTTGTACTTGTCCGGATATTGCTCATGCAATGGGAGTTGTGAGCAGATTTCTGAGTAATCTGGGTAAACCACATTGGCAAGCAGTACAGTGGATCTTCAGGTATTTGAAAGGTACTTCTGATCATTTTTTATGTTTTGGTGGTAAGTAAACTCACCTACGAGGTTATGTTGATTCGAATATCACTGGAGATCTGGATAAATGGTGTTCTACTACCAGTTATGTGTTTACTTTTGCTAGGGCAGCAATAAGTTGGGTTTCTTGGTTGCAACAGGTGGTTGCACTTTCTTCTACAGAGGTAGAATATATTGCTCTAACTGAAGGAGCAAAGGAAATGATATGGTTGCAGTGATTGTTAAGTGAGTTATGGTGTAAGAAATCAATTTTTAAGCTGTTTTGTGATAGCAATAGTGCTATTCACTTGGCCAAGAAGTTCGCCTTTCACAATCAAACAAAACATATAGAGCTGCGATATCATTTTATTCACCATGTTATTGAAGAGGGTATGCTGCAGGTGGAGAAAATTGACACGAAGTTGAATCTAGCTGATATGTTAACGAAGGTAATACCTAGAGAGAAGTTTGAATTCTATAGAGCTTCTCTCGGCCTTGTCCAACTCTGACAATAAACTTGCAGCGAAGAAATATCTCTGAGCATATATTTGGACTTCAAGTGGGAGATCTTTTGGGTTCAGTGAAGCCCAAATTAGCAAGTTACTCTCATAGATTCGAAAGGGTTGTCTTCTTTGTAATGACTTCTAATTGGCATGTGTTCGCTAATTTAGAAGTTGTCTATTTCGATGGATTTTTCCAATTATTGGAGTTGAGACTATTTTATAAATACAGCTGTTGGTTGAATATGTAATTCAATTGAGAATTAATAAAAGAGATAATCCCTGAAAGTGGATGTAGCCATCTTTGGGCGAACCACTATAAATATCGTGTTCTTGTTCTGTGTTATTTTTAATCTTTTAATTTATGTTCCTTTTATTCAATTTCTTTTCATTTGCTTATGCAATTATAATCAACAAAGAAAACACATTTTACATGGACAAGAGGTTGTACAAACTAATATAACTTTCCAGAATCCTCCTTTGAAGATGAAATTAGTGTTAAAATCAAACAAGCAACCTCATGCTCATAGTTGTTCTTCTCTCATCAAGAGTAAGAATAACACTCCCTTTTTTCTCTGCAAAAGTACAAGTTTTGAGAGGGACATATTCATCTGATGCATCTACATGGTGACAGATGTAGGAGGAAATTATGTATCTGGTAAAGATGACAGAGGAATTCTGTGTTGCGACCGCTCTTACTATTGGACAGACGTTTGCTATTTGAGAGGGGACGTGAGGACCCATTCTCAAAATGCCTCCATTTCTCTTTACACCCATCATAAATCAGCTCAGGGAAAAAATCAGGCCATATCCACACAAATGGGAGAAGAACATCATGAAGAGCATTGATGAAATCACCCTCAAAACAGAGGATGAGAGGGAGGAAGCCTGCCACATCCAGCATGGAATCCCTTCCATAGTATTCTCCACAGGAGAATACATGGGCAACGTTTACCATGAGTTCAATGACGGGTCGTTGCCTTTGTACATAACATCCCAACGTCTAACCAGAGATGGTAAATATTTTTTGAGCCTTAAACTCGTGTGATGTTATGGTGGGAGTTGATGGTGCTTTCGTGACACACTTTTTGTTCATGAGACCTGGTATTGTGTTTATATAGATTGTGCCTTTGGGTACTAGTTGGGCTTCTGCTACCTATCTTGGAGAGCCTGCCGCAAAGTTTGGATTAAAATATCTTGAGTACAAAATCCTTCTAGAAGAGAGCTCTTTGTTTGTAAAGTATGCAAGAATGGATCCAATTCTTAGAGATCTGGAGTCCATTAACAGGGAGGGATGGGGTGAGACAAAAGGGTGTATCTCGATGGACAGAATGTCAAACTTTCTTTGAAACGATTCAAAAAGACCTTCTCACAGCCTTTTCCTATGCGCATGTTAGTAGACATTGAAATTTGGCTTCACTTAAAAGATGTAGCCTGGATTTGTACCTATAAACCTTAAAGCATAATTGAGTCACGAGTGTTTTATATATGAATTCAATTTGAATGATGCAAGATGATGCAAGATGAATGAGAAAGATATCATTCAACAATTTAACAATATAGAAAAAAGTGCTAATATTAATAGATGATATAGTTAATTTAAAAAATATATATATTAATAGATAATATAGTTAAATTTTTTTTAAAAAATCTCTATATATTTTCTCATTTTTCTAATGAAACAAAGAATAAACATATAATTGATTGTATAAATCATAGTTTACTTTAATTAGATATCATTAGAAATCATTAGTATTGTTTTAATTGTTTAATTAAAAAAAATATTTCTTTAAAATTAATTTCAACAATTTTAACAATATAGAAAAAAGTGCTAATATTAATAGATGATATAGTTAATTTAAATATATATATATTAATAGATAATATAGTTAATTTTTTTTTTTTTAAATCTCTATATATTTTCTCATTTTTCTAATGAAACAAAGAATAAACATATAATTGATTGTATAAATCATAGTTTAATTTTATTAGATATCATTAGAAATCATTAGTATTGTTTTAATTGTTTAATTAAAAATATATATTTCTTTAAAATTAATGTAATTACATATTTTTAAATTTTTAATAAATGATTATAATCAACCGTAACATAAGCTCCTTATGACACCAACCGTAACACTACACTTTGTCAAACACTAGATACATTCATCAATAAATGAAATTACATGATAGATATCATTAGAAATCATTAGTATTATTTTAATTGTTTAATTTTTTAAAAATATTTCCTTAAAATTAATATAATTATATATTTTTAAATTATTAATAAATGATTATAATCAACCATAACAAAAGCTCCTTATGACACCAACCGTAACACTAAACTTTGTCACAACACTACACTTTGTCAAACACTAGATACATTCATCAATAAACAAAATTACATGATTGTTTGAAATCCTTCGAAAAGGGAAGGGAAGATGACTCTAAACTATATTTCTCATCTCTAAATTCTCATCTTATGGATCATCAATCAATAAATTATGACATACCAACTGATTGTCCCGAGTCCTTCGGGAAGGGAAGGAAGACTCTAAACTATATTTCTCATCTCTAAAATTCTCAAATTATGGCATACAATCTGAAATATTGATAAACACCTAGTTAACTATATGTCTCAAATATCTTAAATCCTCATCTTGATAACCATAATCTGAAACATGGATAACAAAACTAACACCCAGTAAGGTTTGATATACAATATGTTAGCGAATAAACAATATATTACCTTCTAATTAGGCCCTACTACATCTAAATTATTTATTACCTTATAATTAGGCCCTACTAAATCTAAATTATTTCTTATCGCATTTCTCTCAGATTACTCAGCTTCTCAGTTTAAGTTAGTTAACCAAAAACTATTCATAACACATTGATGTGAGTCAACCTCAACTCCTTAATTTAAAAGAGACTAAAGTTGACCAAATTTCCTATCAAAAATGTTATATGGAATGATGTACATGGACTTTGCACTCGATGGACTACTTTAGGAGCTCTATGGATCGACTCTGTACATTACACATTTGGAAATTTTCCCAACCTTACTGAACCTAGATTCCCACCTTCAAATGTCGATTGATACAATACTGCCACCTTGCTTAAGTCATCTTATTGCAAGGTTGCGGTGTATACCGCTCTACCGCAACCATATTATCCACCTCACGTGGTACTGTGTTGTACAATTTTCTTCCAATGCTTGCCACTCTATTGCCTTCCTCAAGACTTCTTGTTGCGGGGTTGCTGTGTATACCACTCTACTACATATTTTGCTCACCCTCCTAGCGGTATAGTGGTGTATGCTTTATCTTCTTGTTGTTTATCGCCTTACCGCACTCCTTTGAATCGCCTTATGTAGGATGGTGGTAGGTACCACATTACCACATTGCCTTATAATTATCTTTGCAAGGTGGCAGTGAGTACTGCTTTACCACACAAGCTATATAATCTCTTGGTGGTATGGCGGTAAAGGTTTATTTCTTAACTTAGAAGCCACCATCTCGCCCTGCCTTTATTTTGATGTTGCGGTACTACAGTAAAGGAAAAAATTTCTTTGTTTATGATTATGTGGAGGAATAAATGGGTATATACAAAGGAAATGTTGGTGAGAGTATGGGTCTTGTCACACAAATTACAACATTTCATGTTAAATACAATGAAAATATTAGGTTGAAGGATTAGGGTATAGGTTTGAGGGTATATGGTTGAAGGATTAGGTTGAGGTTCCAATGTATAGGGTAGAGGGTTTAGGGTTTAAGGGTTGAGGTATTAAGGGTTCAAGGTTGAGAATTGAGGGTTGAGGGTTTAATGTATAAGGTAGACTAGGGTAGACTAGGGTTTAAGGGTTTAGGGTTTAAGGGTTGAGGGTAGATGATTGCTCGGGTCTAATGTATAGGGTAGAGGGTATAGGGGTTGAGGGATTAGGGTTTAAGGGTTGAGGGTTGAGGGTAGAGGCTTGAGGGTTTAGCTAGGGTGTTGAGAGATTAAGGGTTGATGGTTTAGGGATTAGGATAGAGATTTTACTTGGGTGTAAGGGTTTAACTAGGGTTGAGGGTTGAGGGTAGACTAGGGTAGAGGTCGGTTTATGGGTTTAGGGTTTAAGGGTTAAGGGTTGAGGGTTTAGGGTTTATAGGGTTGAGTGTTCAAGGGTTTAAAGGTTGATGGTTTAGGGTTTAAGGGTTGAGGGTTTGGGGTTTAGGGTTTAGGCTGATTGAGTGTTTAAGGTTTTAATGGTTGATGTTTAGGGTACAGAGGGAGGGATGGATGGGCCGAGAGATATGGAGGGAGAAGTGAGATAGAGAGGAGAGAAGAGGAGGGAGGGACAAAGATATATGAGGATTGAGGATCCAATGTATAGGCATAGAGGGTTGAGAATTGAAGGTATATAGTTGAGGACCTATAGGGTTGATGGTTTAGGGTATTGGGTTGAGGGTATAGGGTTGAGGGTAGAGGGTAGAAACTGGTTTAACTAGGGTTCAGAGTTTAGGGTTTAAGGGTTTAGGGTTGATGGTTAAGGCCTCAATCCAATACCCTAAGCCATAAACCATAATTAAACCCTCTACACTCTACCCTCAACCCAATACCATCTACCCTTGACCCTAATCCCTCATTAACCCTAATCCCTGAACCCTTAAACCCAAGTAAAGTCTCTACCCTAATCCCTCAACCCTCAACCCTTAATCCCTCAACCCTTAAACCCTCAACTTTCTACCCTCAACCCTCAAGTACCCTTAAACCCTAATCCCTCAACCCCTATACCCTCTACCCTATATACATTGGACCCTCAACCCTAATCCTAGAGCCATATACCCTCAACCCTCTACCCTCAACCTTAAACCCTCAACCCTCAACCCTCAACCCTTAAACCCTATAAACCCTTACACCCTCTACCCTATACATTAAACCTCCCTCAACCCCCAATTATCAACCCTCAACCCTTAATCCATTCCTCCCTCTCTACCTTAATCCCTCAAGTACCCTATACCCTCAACCCTTAATAAACCCTTAAAGTACACTCAATCCTAAACCCTCAATCCCTAATCCTGCAAGTACCCTATACCCTCAACCCTTAAACCCTTAAAGTACACTCAACCTTCAACCCTTAATTAACCCTAAACCCTAGTTAAACCTTAATCCCTCAACCCCTATACCCTCTACCCTATACATTGGACCCTCAACCCTAATCCCTCAACCATATACCCTCAACCCATATACCCTCTACCCTTGACACTTATTAAGAGTGTGCCCTTTAATCTTATGGAATTCACAATATTCATTCTCCCTAAACCAGGCAGGTTTAGGCTTGGATTCATCAAGTGGTTTGGTGACAAGGTATGCGATCAGATAGTTGACCTGTAACAACTTATGGAAGACGAGACTCAAGGGTTCTCCTAATTGAGCATATTGGCATTTGTCATTCCCTTAACTGTTCTGGTTTGACTGTTGAGGAGGACGAGATGCCCCCTGTGGCACGGATATGGCATTAGGTACAAATGGTTGTTTTCTCTAGGATGTATTGGCCACTTGAACATGTTTAGTGTTAGTGACACCATCATTTACTGCATTTTTTTTCTTGTTCCAAAAGCGAGAATTATCACCGAATGGCCTTTCTCTGTCATGGTTGTGTATCTTGATGTGCCCTTTGGCAATAAGGGTGCGTTCAAGGATGGGTCCTTTTTCCACTATCTCAGCGAAAGTGGTGACACAATGTAACCTAAAATTATGAGCCATGTTGGGATGAGACTTCTGCACGAAGAGGGTGACCATGTCTTTCTCTTTGAGAGGGTTTTCATTCGGCTTACTAATACACGCCACCTCTAAAGGTAGCTAGCAAAGGTTTCACCTTCCCGTTGTTTCTCTTTAAGGCGATCCAAGGTATCAATGTCCTCCAAATTGAAGGAGAAGCAAGAAACAAATTTTTTTGAAAGATCTGCAAAGGATTTTATGGACCCTCGTTCTAGACTCATGAACCATTCTAGGGCATTGCCAGTTAGGCTCTGTGGAAATAGACGCAAGAGATAGTTGTTGTTGTGCATAACTTCCTAACACTTGGAGTAAAACTCTTGCAAATGGGCCTTAGGATCTTTGTTTCCCCTATATTTGTCAAATTTTGGTATTTCAAAGTGTTTAGGGAAGGGGATCAATGAGATGGAGGGATCAAATGGATAGGGACATATGTCTTCAAATTTGAACGATTGTTTGCCAGTCCCAGCTTGAAGATCTTTCAGAGCGGCTTTGATTTCTAATAGGTCTGAGTTGACTGGTGGCGCGAGAGCCAAAGATGGGTTGGATGGATATGGATGATCGGATGATGAAGGATCTTGCTGAGATAGTGTCTGAAGGTTGAGGTATGGATTTTGATAGTGAGATGATGATATCCCTTGCTGGTATGTCGAGGGAGTTTGTTGGTACTTGGGTTGTTGTTGCGAGGTAGAGTACGGATTTGTTTGATAAAAATGCACGGTAGGATGTTGAGGAGGTTGAATGTGGTGTTGCAGATTGGTCTGATGGTACTAAAGGTATTGTTGCGATTGTTGGGAGGCCACATAAGGTGGTTGTTGTTGGAAATGCTGTTGGTTATGGTAATAATAATGTTGGGGAGGTTGCTGATGTGATGTCAGGTGTTGTGTGGGCCGAGATGGGATGTTGTGTTGTGGTTGAACTTGCAGATGTAGAATGGATGGGAGGAATGGGGATATGGTCTGGGCAAGAGATCGGGTCGGATTTTCTTGCGATTGGTGCAGTGGTTGTTGTGAAGAGATCAAGGGGTTATGCGGGGGTTGTTGCTAATGAGGTGGCTGAGATAATGTAGAGGCGTTCTGCAAAGGAGGTTGTTGGGTACCAAAGGGGACATTCCGTTAGGATGTACCTTGCGGTGGTAACGAAGGTGGTATGTTAGATTGGGGAGGTTGTTGAGATGTGTACGAAGGCAATTCTAGGTTTGTGGCCCCAGGTGGTGGAGGCAATGCGATAAAAGGGTTGCCCCCAACGTTGATGGGAGGTTGATTTGAAAGGGGTGGTGCTCTCAGCATTAATGGCGGAGGTTGCGAAACATTTTGTGGCATGCCGTAGGAAAAAGGATTGTTGGGATCAGTTATTTGAGGAGCCCCCGTGACTGAGATTGAGGCATGTGGGGGATTGTTAACGTGATACAGAACGGCGTTGCCAAATTCAAGTTGGTGCCAACCCTCCACCGGAGGAACATTGGGGATGTACGAACTACCTGGTGCATTTTGTGAACCTTGGGGTATGTTAGATGTGGAACTGCCATACTTGGATAGGTCGATACTTGATGGAGGTTTGACACCTCTTTCAATTAGGTGGGCCAAGATTTCTTCCCTATTTTTTTGAGAAGGCGATCTGTCATTTACACATTGGTAGGGTTACTAAAGTGTTCCTCAAGTGTAAGTTTGGGTTGATTGACCATGTTCTCATCTCCAGGTGGTGATGTGTTTTGACCATCAATATTGGACTATGATGATGTACCATTCTGAGGATCTCAAGGGATATTCGTACCGTTATTGGGATCTTGTGAGACATTAGCCACGTTGTTGGGATCTTGAGGGATGTTTGGTTGGGAATTTTGGGCTTGTTGCTTGGCCATTTTCCTTGTCTGTGACCGGGTCTGAACAGACATGCAAGATGATAGAACAGACTAGGATGTTAGGATGATCCTGATGATGAAAGGATTGACTTGATTCGATGATGGATTACCTGATAAGGAGGTGGCTCAATAGGGTTGGTTTGGATGATTGATTTGACCAAAGTGGATTTGTTTGATCAGATCAGATTGGGTTAATTGGTAGACAATTGGTCAACCTGGATTTGATGATATGAGGATTGGATTTGGATTGATGATCGATTAATAAGATTGGATGGTAGGATGAATGATAATGACCAGAATCCAAAATTGAGTTCAAGAGTGATCCTTGGTAATGCTAGGTGTTGATTAATCGACTAAAGGGTGGATGTATGATAATGACACCGAATCCAGCTTGAGATAGAAGTGGATTCATTGGGCCGACGAGGATGACCAACTTAGGACAAATGACAATCCTAAGTCAGTTGTGATAGATGATGATTAGAGATGAACACCTAGGTCAATTTGGATAACTTCTTTAACGAAGTTTTAATGGAATAACGGTGATCCGAAACGTGGAAATAATATCTAGAACAGGGAGAACGGCTGAGTGAACGTGGGTTTGAAATGGATAAATGAGGACTCCAAATGGGTGAATGGATGCTCGATGGTTGAGATTGAATTTCAGAATGAGGAAACAAAGGCTCAAAACAGGTGAATGATTACTCAGAACATGAAAACGACAATCTCAAATGAAGGAATGACTCCTGGAACAGCTACACAAAGGACCAAAAAAGTTGTCTAAAGGTCAGGTCCAACTATGGAAGGGGTCAGGTTTGCCCCTCAAGGTCAAGTCTTCCCTTGGATGGGTCAGGTCCGCCCCTGAAACTAAGAATGGCCAGAAACAACTATTCAAACTAAAAACGGGCAGAAAATAGTTGTTCGAGATGGGTAAACGGGCACACCAAATAGGGCGATAAATAATCAAACTAAGGGGATGAACATTTAAGATGGCGAATGGACTCTCGAAATGGGTTTACAAACATTCAGAACGGGGAAATGAGTGATTGGAACGACGAAACAGGCGTGTGAAACAGTGAAACGGGTGTCCAAAATGATGAAACAGATGATAAAACTGACTAGTCAAAGGTCAGGTCCAGCTGTCCAGAGGTCAAGTCTACCTGTTCGGAGGTCAGGTCCGCTTGTTGGACAAAAGTTGGTCAAATTTGACTAAAACAGGCTGAAAAGGGTTGATTCAAAGGTCAAGTATGCCCTTGGATGGGTCAGGTCTGCCTATCTAGAGGTCAGGTCCACCTGTCGAACAAAATTTTGTCAAATTTGGCTAAAACAGGTTGAAAAGGGTTGGTTCAAAGGTCATGTACGCCCCTAGAAAAGGTCAGGGCCGCCCCTGGAGGGTAGGCCCGCCCCTAGATAGGTTTAAACTTGAGTCTTGAAAAGAAGACTAAGGAAAAGAACCCAAAACATGACAAACATCAATCAAAAGAATACGACAAGAGTCAACTGAACAAAAAATTACTGGTTTCACACAAAGAAGACAGTTCAGACAGGATAATCCTAAGACTATTAGAAGGGGTATGGCTGACAAAGTCTTCTATTCTAGGATGAACATGGTTGCTAAGGAGTCCTCGATATACACCTGGTACATGAGACCCAAACCATGAACACCAGTCCATTACAAGTGTGAGTCGGGAACCTTAGCGAGATACTAGAGGCTTAGACCAACTCTTCACGTCATCCCGACGCTTTGCCAATTATAACGTGGTTGGATTGAGGTACAAATTTTGCTCTCCCCCTTTTATATACCTCATTGGTATGCGTGGTTGGGATCATCCCTTGGGGTGATGAAATCCCCAAGCAGATCCCCTAATAAAAGAAAAAAGGGAGACACAAACACTTGGTAAGCTATGATTTCTCATCACCTAAGATTGCCAAATGGCGCAAGGGGATTGTATATTTCAAATAGCTTACCAACAAGCACAATAAACAAGATTAATTGACACCCCTAGTTAAACTATGTGCCTAAGGTATGCAAAACAACAAGTAGCAGTTACTAAATAACTAACCCTACAAGGAAAGTTAGTGATTCTTGTCCTTGTTCCTTGCCAAATGTCAATCAGATGCTTGCACAAACTCAAACAAGACATGTTAGGAGGTCAGAAACACTTAAAACGACCAAAAAAAGTGTTGAAAACTAAAATTTCACCTTCTAAAAAAAGTTGTCCAGGTCAGGTCTATTTGTCTGGAGGTCAGGTCCACCTGTTTGGAGGGTAGGTCCACCCCTAGGCAAGGTCGGGTCCGCCTGTCTGTCAGGTTAGGTCCACCCCTCAAGGTTAGCTCTGCCCCTGGATGGCCGAGTCTGCCCCTTTGGAGGTCGGGTCCACCTCTCTGCAACCTGCACCTACAAAAAGTGAAAAAAATAGCAAACGTGAAAGATACAAACACGTTTGTGGGTCCCACCGGGCATGCCAGAAATGTGATCAAGTGAAAATATACGTTAGAAAATGAGGAGCAAACAAAAGAGTGCAAACAACAAATATAAACACCCTACACCTCAAGATGGGCCTAGTTGGATTCAAAAACAAAGTAAAGATAACAAATAGAGCTGATTTACCTTGTCTTGAATCGATCCTTTGGTTGGCCCTTGATTTTTGATGTTGTGTATGCTCCTTGGATGGCAAAAGATGCAAGTGTGGGATGTAAGATGGATGGAAAATGGGTGAGAATGGATGCAAATGCAAGTATTTTGGCTAAGTATGGGTCAAATGAAAAATTTGCAAGAGTTTGGCTAGCACAATGATCTCTCCTAAAATGAGAGAAAAGAGGGGGTATTTATAGAGAATTTTGAATTCTCTAGAGAAATGGATGGTTGAGATTAAACCAAATGGCCAAGATGTAGGGTTATGGTGAATTGAGAACTCATAAGCCCTCACATCTTGACATGTGGCATGTGAAGTGGCTTAAAAAAGATGATGTGTAAATGAGTTGGAAGGAGAGTACATGACATGGAGGTACTACATAGTACCTTGGGATTTGGACAAGATCTCTTCATAAATGAGGTCTTTGTCCCCATGTGGGTGAGAGGACATGTGAGGAATTAAAAATTCCTCAAATATCCACATGGGAATGAGAGAAAGAATTTAAAATTCTTTGAAATGCATTGGGGATTAAATGTGAATTAAAAATTCACATGGGGAAAGGGGTGCCTTCTCCAAAAGGAGAAAGCCTTTAATATGGTTGACTTAGGACACATTCCATAAATGACATGGAGATTAGGTTGACCTAATTAAGTGATTAAGGTTGTGCAAGTACTTGATTAGACAAATTAATGACTTATTAGAGGCAAGTGGGAGATTATGGAGGATGTGACCCTAATGATGATTAGGGGTGTGCACATCTTAACCACAAATTAATTATGATTAGAAGAGGGTTAGATGGTTAAGAGAGATTAGAGACCAATTTGCAAAAGTTGGAGGATGTGACAATGAGAGAGAAAGTGAAGAATTAAAAATTAATTTAAATTCTAAGAGGTTATATGACTAAATTAAATAAAACTTGGTATATTTATTTAATTTAGAGAGGAAAGAGGGTAAAATTATTTATTAAATTAAATACTTTAGGAACCTTATTTAGGACATGAAATATTAATTAGATGCATGATTTAATTAATACCAACAAAGAGGATGAAGTAGATGAGTAAAGGGATGAATAAGGAGAGGTCTTTGAGCATATGGAAGTGGTTAAATTTGGATGTCTACAATAATATATTAATATTTAATTTTAATTTAAATACATTGATTAATAAATGTTAAAAGTTATTATTTAAATAAATATAAAATTTTACATAACAATGTAAAATTTAAAATAAAATAATATATTACAATTTATTATTAAAGCGAGATTGAAACCTAACTATGCTCATTATTAAGATCTTGGTCGTAATTTTTATTTTAATAAACATACTCTAAAACCCTCATCGAAACCTTATTTTCTGGCTACAACTCGTCAAATTGGAGAAGTGAAAGAGCAATACCAGTCAGGAAGAGTTTGGAGGAGTGGAAACCAATAGCGATAGGGAAAGCAACCAAAAATGGAGAAAAATAGCTGAAAAAATGGTGAAAAATGATGAATGAAAGGTGTTTCCTCTCTTGAAGCATTGCTTGCTTGTTGTGGCTTGTACTCTATTTCTTAGCATGGATGAAGGGCCTCAACAATCTGATTTGTATCACCATTTTATTGACTTAATCAACAAAATGTTCCAAATTCCTCTGGATTTTCCTGGGACTATGTACCAAAAATCCAAAATTGGGAGTAATCATATTTGTTGAATTCTGCAAACTGTGATTGATAAGAGGAAAATGGATTTGGTTTGTTGTTTTTCTTTTCCACAACAGAATTTCCTTTCCTTTATGCTTTGTAACGTCGATGAGCATGTCTAAAGCTCCCATTTTATCTAGGGCAGAGATGATGCTAAAAAAAGGTTGTGGAATTTGGTTGTAAACCTGACAATTGCAATTGGTTGGAAGTTTCTAAGGCCTTTTCAATAAATCCATTTTGTGCATATTTTGCAAGCATTGCAATCCATGAGACCACATCTCTTTGCGATATTTTTTCAGACACTTGATGTGCCTTGTTTATGCTTCCACATTTTCCATACATGTCTACCAGGGAAGTTGCAACTACATCTGACAAAATTCCTCTATCCCCTATGCTTTGATGGATGTCCATACCCTATTCTAAAGCCCCCATTTTGTAGAGGTAGGGAAAATTGTAGCAAATATTTTGGAGTCTGGACTGTTGCCTATAGCATGCTACGAAAGTGAAATGCTTCATTCACACTATTGAAGCTTATCTCCATGTTGTGTCTGCCAGCTATGCTTCACCGACTCTAATGTTTCCTTTTTAATTTGTATGAACGGATGGAAAATTGCAATGACAAGTCAATGCAGAATGAATGCAGATAACCGAAAAGTAGTGAATGAAAACAAAAGAAAAATTGACCGTCCAGATGAAACCAATCATCTCCACCCCCTTTGGAATGTGTTGCACTGCAGATGGATAAAATGAGCCGAGCTCACTTCAAATTGTATACGCCTTTGAGTAAATGAATTAATATAAAAATATATATTTTTTCATAAATGATGTTTTCATTTCAATAATATAATAAATAGAAAACTCATAAATTAATATATATTTTTAATTGATTTTTTCTTTAACAAATGTCATCAAATGTATATAAAAGAGTAAAAAGAAACACAATGATTTCAAATTTTGTTCTCTTATTTAAAAAAGAAACACCATGATTCCAAATTTTGTTCGTAAATTGAAAGTGCTTATATATATTACACTTTTTATTTAAAGCATTGAAATTTTAAAATATATTACACTTTTATTTAAAAGTTTTATATATCACACTTTTTATATTTATGAATTTTAAAAATATTATAATGAAAAGTTTTATATATATCACACTTTTAATATTATATATTTATAATATTTACAAATTTTAAAAATATTATAATATTTAAAAATTTTAAAAATATTATAATATTTATAAATTTTAAAAATATTATAATATTTATAAATTTTAAAAATATTATAATGTAATGTACCTTTTCATTTTTTTCATTTTTTTTTAACTTTATTTTTATGAATTTTAAAAAATATTATAATAATTTTAACTTTATATTTATGAATTTTAAAAATATTATAATGAATTTTTTTTATATATATCACACTTTTAATATTTATATTTATAAATTTTATTTTTTAAATATTATAATGTAAAGTACCTTTCTATTTCTTTCATTTCTATGAATTTTAAAATATTACAATAATTTTTTATATATATATAACACTTTTTAATATTATATTTATAAATTTTAAAAATATTATAATGTAAAGTACCTTTCTATTTCTTTCATTTCTATTTTTTTAAACTTTATTTTTATGAATTTTAAAAATATTATAATAAATTTTTTATATATATCACACTTTTTAATATTATATTTATGAATTTTAAAAATATTATAATAAAAAGTTTTATATATATCACACTTTTTAATATTATATTTATAACTTTTAAAAATATTATAATGTACAGTGCCTTTCTATTTAATATTATATTTATGAATTTTAAAAATATTATAATAAAAAGTTTTGCATATATCACACTTTTTAATATTATATTTATAAATTTTAAAAATATTATAATGTACAGTGCCTTTCTATTTCTTTATTTTATTTATTTTATTTCTACTTTAAAAGTACCAAAGTTAAAAATAATCCACAAAGGAATAACACATCCTTTCAAAAATAATCCACAAATGTATAACATCCACAAATAGAAGGAATGCCGTGGGAACAAAGCCCCAAAAAGATTTTACTAAATATCTTATACACATGAATGTGCCCAAAACAAACGTTATGCGAGAGATCTTTATAAGGATATTTATACTATTCACACTTCCAATTTATTCTTTTCATACTTTCAACTTTATATTTATGAATTTTAAAAATATTGTATTTTAATTCTTTGGATACACTCAAATCCAATTTCTTAACAATATGATATATTCAATTTAAAATTATTAAATAGTTATAAACATGAATCTCAATCTCAAGTCTCAACTTACATTAATCGTAATTAATTAGATTATGAAATATTGATATTTAAACACCTAGTTAACTTAATGTCTCAAAACTCTAAAATCCTCATCTTGGTAAACATAATCTGAAACATTGATAACAAAACTAACACCCAAAGGTTTCATTCAAAATAAACAATATATTACTCAGCTTCTCAGTTTAAGTCAGTCAACCTCAAACTCCTTATAATTTATAACGGACTAAAGTTGCTCAAATTTCCTGTCAAAAACGTTATATGGAACGGTGTACACGGCCTTGGCACTCCATGGACTGCTTTCGGAGCTCTTGGGATTCACTCTGTACATTACACGTTCGGAAATTTGGGATTCCCAGCTTCAAATGGCGATTGATACAATAGTTAATACTAGTACTGGATATATATTTTGTCCAAATCCAATTCGAAAAGCTTACATTCAAAACAACAATCTACTTACACCGTGCAGGAGCAGTAGCAGGGAAAATATAAGCGTATACACACAAAACATAAACACAAAATGGACTAGCCAGGAAGGTTAAAACCGCCTCCCTCATTGATTCGGGCGGCGGCCTCCATGGCCTCTCCCACGCCACCTGGAAACACTTGTCCGTTCACGCTCTGCCTCGCTTCGCTCTCCTTTATCTTATGAGCGTCTTCCATTATCACAGCTTTGTCAGCAGGAAGATCCTCCGTCGCAGTCTGCATTCAAAATACAATTTTATGGTCACAAGGCGAGCTCCAATCAAGTGGGTTAAAACACAAAAAATAAGGTGTAGTTTAGGTGTTCACAAAGAGAATATCGGCGATCGTGGTTCGCTCCTCATAAGGCAGGCGAGGATTGACGTCGGCAGCCGACTGAGCTGCAGAGGCAACGCCGCCGGGTAACATTTGAGGGTTACCCGTGGCTCGTCGCTCCGCCGATTGGATTGCGGCGGCGTCGCTTTGTTCGACGGGCTTATCCCATGTACTCAGCGCCGCCGCCTCCAACGCCTCTCCGATGGTGATATAGGCGGCAGATGCGGCTTCATAAGGGGCGGGGGACGGTTGAACATCAGACGAAACAAGCTCTCCACCCACATACTCCACCGTTACCTTAGTGCCGGGGACCACAGTCTCCGTCACGGTCATTCCTTGCGCCGCCGCAATAGTGTCGTCGCCCTTGCCTACCATGCCCGCCCTCTCGTTCGCCTGCGCCGCCGCTTGCATGCGCGCCGCAACGCCGCCTTTCTGCGTCTGCCCCAAAGCCCTCGTCTCCGCGCTCTGCATCAGCGCTGCGTCCCCTGGACTGATGGGCTGCCTCCCCAAATTCCCCCTCGTTTCGAACACGTCTCCGTACGTGATGGCTTCCGATTCATGATCGCCCCTCCTTGCTTGTGCCTGGCCCGCTGCCTCACTCATCTTCAACCTCGTTTTTCCCCGCTTTTCTTTTTCACTGCTCACAACCCGCTGTTCTTCAGATACATATGTCGAATTCCGTCCTTCAACGACGCTGCCGGGATCGAAGATTGCGTTATATGGTCACATTGGCCAACGTCATTTGCGGATTGAATGGAGCAACGTGTTAGATAGATAATATCGGTGATGCTACGTGGGGTGTAGCATCTACGTACAGTTGTAGAATGGGGATGCAAACTGAAGATATTTTGACAGCACTTATGATGGAAGCAGGACAGTCTACAGGACTCTCGTGCATTCTCTTCCGTGAATAGACCGACTGTAAAATCCTGTTTGGCTTTGAATAAAGCTAAATAGGATATTTGGGTGTACTAAATTTTAGAGCTGTTATTACTACCTGTTGTTTTATTTACCTGTCTTTGAAGCATATACTAGCACTTGCACCCATAGAAGGTTCAAGAGGTACGCGGATATAAAAGTAAAAGAAAAAGTAAAATTAGTTTTATAAGAATATAAAAGTATAAATATCTTCATTGGAAATATAAATCACCTTCAACAAAGTAAAGGAAGAGGCTCTCTTCTACTTTCAAAGATACAACTTTTATGTATAAAACATATCTTCTCATAAGACAAATATTCACCTAGGGAGAGGACTAAAAGAATGAGAGCTAAGTTGTCTATAGACAACTTTGACTTCATCACTAATTTAGTAGCTTTATTTTTGAATAAGAATTTAATTATATGATTTCAAATTTTGTTAGGTGTCTATAAGTTTTTAAGTTTGAACAACAAACAAAAGTTTTCTTAAAGAATCTATTGATTGAATATTTTTCGGTAAGCAAGTTTTTATAGATCAACTGCTAATTTGCACTTATAATGGTGTTCAAGTTGAAGATCAAGCTTTTTTGTAACCAATGTTAATACTGTCAATTTGAATAAATTCTCCAGATGTCTAAAGTAGTTTTATCTCATTGAATAGAAATACCAGATGAAATGACATTAAACATGACATTCATGAAGGAAACACAACATACAATATATATATTAAACATGACATTCATTGTATCTTATTTTTTCTCCATACCTAAAAAAATTATCGCCTTGGCTATGACAAAGCTCTTCAACAACAGACGCGTACTAGTTACTACAGACAATTGCAGTGACTATAGAATTACCACCACTTAGAGCTTGACAATATATCTATCAGGCTGATAATTTCATCAAAATGTGATAATGCTAAAAATTGTCATAATTCCACAAGTATTTTATTGGAAGGTCATTGGTTGATTGATGAATACACGTTAGAAGCCTGGTGTATTTATCTAACAGTTGGGCAATGATCAAGGTCGGCGACAGAGAAAGCATGATTGTGGACAACAATGTATGCATTAATGGGAAAATCTTCCGAAGGGGGAAATCAAATCGAAGATATTAAAGCTTTCAAATCCATGATATTTTTCCTCAGCCGCCTCTTCTGCTTGCCACCATGGTTTATATCCATTAAACGATTAGACATGAGACAAGATTTTAGGAGCTTTTACCATTAAGAAATTAGATGTGAATGGTCGAGTTAAACTTTTTTTCTAGGAGTGACGCAAAGAATGTTCAACTGCCCAATATTAGCAAATTCTTTATAAATCACCGTTCACTTTAGAAGCAACTTTTAGAATATCTTCTGCTTCTACTAATAGCGTGAGATAACTTTCTGGTGACCTGAAAACTATTGAATGGCGGACTAAACTGATTTTTAGACATGAGATAGGTTTGATGATGAAATGTGGACTAGTAAGTCCACTTAAAATGAAAGCCTATCAGCTAATTATTGTAACGAGGATTTTTAATTAGTGATTAGTGGTAATATCTATTTTATTATTTTTTCTCCTAAAATTGTATATTTATAAAAAATAAATAAGAAAACTATTTAATTAAAAATATTTAATAAATAATGATTAATATTCTTGTTCACTGAGAAGTTTCACCTGTTATATCAATATTCATATCGTTCAATTTTTTAAATTATTATGATTGTATAAATTTTTAATTTATGAATACAAAAAATGTGATGGTCATCTATATTTAGATGCATATTCATTTAGACAAATTAAGAGCAAATATAGTGTTTCATAAAAATGTTCAACTAATATTTGAGTTTTTATATGATTCCCTTTCTTTATTTTTGAAAATCTTTTAACTATCAATCTATTTTGTAAAATTAACATACATAAGGTGTAGATTAATGTGACAATAATTGCTTGAAACAATTATATCTAGTAATTGTGTAAGTTGATTATTGTCAAATTTTTGTAAGAGATAATAAAATATTAATGTTACTTAATTGCAAATTGTCAAGGTCTAAAATAATGACCTAGTCAAATAAGCAAAACAAGTCACAATAGTAAGAGCTTTAGATTCAACCGTGTATGTTTTTTTACATCAATATGTTTTAGATTGCAGTTATCAATCCATCATTCAAGAAGATCCAAAATGTGGATATAAAAAATATACAAAATTGAATCTAGAAGATCTTATTGTTATCTTCATAGACTATGGAAAGCTCATTGCTACATAGCAAATCATGTCAAAGTATGTCTTTTATCATTAATGAGGAAGGGTGAATGACAATAATTAGTGATGAAGGAAAAGAAAGTGTGTTGGTCTCTTAGAGATGCATTTAGCAATCTCTTACTTTAGGTGGCACATTCTCATTATCTTTCTTGACAACTACTTGTCCCCATGTTGCTCATTTGACCACTTTGAAAAAAATTTATAATAGCAAATGATAATCATACATGCTTTGAAACCTAAAAATTGCCAAAAGTAATAGCCATGGTAAGTATTATGTCACACATGTTTGAAAATATATTCAACATTTTTCCCATTAATCTATTTTATCAATAATATTTTTTGAGCTCCTTTAGTCAACACTCAATGAAGTACAAAAAAAAAAAAGTTTTTTAATTATGATGAAAAATTTAAAAGCTACAACATGAAACATTTTATGGAAAATTTAAAAGCTACAACATGAAGCATTTTGCTTATTGTCTAGATGATGGATAATGTAGTGTAATCTGAAATATTGATGAAGTGAAAAAAATGCTCACATAGTTTAAGCTAGAAATATACGACAACTATCATTATGGACTATGTGTTTGAAAAGATATTCAACATTTTTCCCATTAATCTATTTTATCAATAGTATTTTTTTGAGCTCCTTTAGTCAACACTCAATGAAGTACAAAAACAAATAAGTTTTTTAATTATGATGAAAAATTTAAAAGCTACAACATGAAACATTTTACTTATTGTCTAGATGATGGATAATGTAGTGTGATCTGAAACATTAATGAAGTGAAAAAAACGCTCACATAGTTTAAGCTGGAAATATACAAGAGTTATCATTATGGAATATGAAAATTTCATGTCTTTAATTATAGATGAAATATCATCAACCAATAATATTTCAATGATAATTTAATTAAATTAATTTATTTATATATTTTCTCAGTGAAAGTGACCCTTCAAGATATGTCACTATAGTAATGTATGAAAAAAAAAGAAAGAAGGGAGTTATATTAAAAAAAAAGGAGTTATAAAAAAAAATGATGGGATAATGTATGTGTGATCATGATAACATCAATGATGAGTGAAAAAAATGCTTATAAAAAAAAAAAATGGATAATGTAGTGTGATCTGAAACATCAATGAAGTGAAAAAAATGCTCACATAATTTAAGTGAAGTCTCTTCCTAAAAAATTACATTATTGTCCGAATCCTTTAAGGGAAAAGGACTCTAAACTATATTTCTCATCTCTAAAATTCTAAAATTCTCATCTTATGAATCATCAATCAATAATTGTCCCGAATCCTTTGAAAAAAGAAGGATGACTCTAAACTATATTTCTCATCTCTAAAATTCTAAAATTTCTCATTTAAAAAAGATTCTAAACCATATTTCTCATCTCTAAAATTTCTCATCTAAAAAAGACTCTAAACCATATTTCTCATCTCTAAAATTTCTCATCTAAAAAAGGCTCTAAACCATATTTCTCTATCTCTAAAATTTCTCATCAATTTCTTATCTTATGGATCATCATATGACATACAATCGATCATCATATGACATACAATCTGAAATATTGATAAACTTTATGTTTCAAATATCTAAAATCCTCATCTTGATAAACATAATCTGACACATGGATAACAAAACTAACACCCAGTAAGGTTTCATATACAATATGTTAGCAAATAAACAATATATTACTTTCTAACTAGACCCTACTACATCTAAATTGTCTCTTTACCGCATTTCTCGCAGATTACTCAGCTTGTCAGTTTAAGTCGGTCAACCTCAAACTATTCGTAACACATTGATGTGAGTCAACCTCAACTCAATTTAAAACAGACTACAGTTGCCCAAATTTCCTGTCAAAAACGTTATATGGAACGGCGTACAGGGACTTCGCACTCGATGGACTGCTTTCAGAGCTCTGTGGATTGACTCTGTATATTACACATTTGAACCTTTGCGCAACCTTACTGAACCCAGATTCCCACCTTCAAATGCCGATTGATACAATACTTAATGCTAGTACCACATATTTTGTCCAAATCCCATTCGAAAATCTTACATTCACAACAACAATCTACTTACACTGTGCAGGAGCAGTAGCAGGGAAAATATAAACACAAAATGGAGGCCACTAGCGGGGAACGTTGAAGCCGCCTCGCTCATTGATTCGGGCGGCGGCCTCCATGGCATCTCCCACGCCACCGGGAAACACTTGTCCGCTCAAGCTCTGCCTCGCCTCACTTTCCCTTATCTTCTGCGCGTCTTCCATTATCACAGCTTTGTCAGCAGGAAGATCTTCCGACGCAGTCTGCATTCAAAATACAATTTTGTGGTCACAAGGTGAGCTCCAATCAAATGGGTTAAAACTTAAAAACAAAATTAACGTGCAGTTTAGGTATTCACAAAGAGAACATCGGCGAGCGTAGTTCGCTCCTCGTAAGACAGGCGAGGATTGGTGTCGGCAGCCGACTGAGCTGCGGAGGCAACGCCGCCAGATAACGTTTCAGGGGTACCCGTGGCTCGTCGCTCCGCCGATTGGATTGCGGCAGCGTCGCTTTGTTCGACGGGCTTATCCCATGTCTTCAGCGCCGCCGCCTCCAATGCCTCTCCGATGGTGATGTAGGCGGTAGATGCGGCTGGATAAGGAGCGGGGGACGGCTGAACATCAGACGAAACAAGCTGTCCGCCCACATACTCTACCCTCACCTTCCTCCCGGGGACGACAGTCTCCGTCACGGTCATTCCTTCCGCCGCCGCAATAGTGTCGTCGCCCTTGCCCACCATGCCCTCCCTCTCGTTCGCCTGCGCCGCCGCTTGCATGCGCGCCGCCACGCCGCCTTTCTGCGTCTGCCCCAGAGCCCTCGTCTCCGCACTCTGCATCAGCGCTGCGTCGCCTGGACTGATGGGCTGCCTCGCCAAATCCCCCCTCGTTTTGAACACGTCTTCGTACGTGATGGCTTCCGATTCATGATCGCCCCTCCTTGCTTGTGCCTCACTCATCTCTGTCTTCAACCTCGTTTTTCCCCACTTTTCTTTCTCACTGCTCACAGTCCGCTGTTCTTCAGATACCTTTGTCGAATTCCGTCCTTCAACGGCGCTGCCAGACTGAAGATTGCGTTATATATTCACCATGGCTAACGTCATCTGCGGATTGAATGTAGCGGCGTGTTAGATGGATAATGTTTCTGATGCTACGTGGGGTGTAGCATTACTTACGGTTGTAGAATGGGGATGCAAACTGAAGGTACGTTGACAGCACTTGTAATAGGAGGACAGTCGATAAGACTTTCCTTCATTCTCTTCTGATAATAGACCGACTGTAAAATCCTGTTTGGCTTTGATTAAAGCTAAATAAGACATTTGGGTGTACTAAAAGTTAGAGCTGTTATTACTACCTGTTTTTTTTTTTTTTCCTTAGTCTTTGAAGCATATATTATTGTAACGGAGGATTTTTAATTACTGATTAGTGCTTCACCTCTGTGAGCATCACCTAGATGCAATGAGTGCTAAGTGGACCATTCGATATCATGAGAGATGGGTTCTTGTTGAACCACTACTCATGAAACATGGGTCAATGAGTTTGACTCGAAACTACACGGTTGAATCCTGATAGCAATATCATAATTTGACACGCTGTGGAAAAATACCTCCTACTTATCAATTGATGAGCTAAAGGGGCTCTATTATGAATGGTTCATAAGGCACAACACTTGCTGAAGGTTTTGCAAATGGTAATAACTCCGGTCTTAACCTTGGAGAAAACTCCCGGTTAAGCGCGCTTGACTGGGAGCAGACCGGGATGGACCTCCCACGGAACGCTTCACCGTGAGCATCACCTAGATGCAATGAGTGCTAAGTGGACCATTCGATATCATGAGAGATGGGTTCTTGTTGAACCACTACTCATGAAACATGGGTCAATGAGTTTGACTCTCGAAACTACGTTGAATCCTGATAGCAATATCATAATTTGACACGCTGTGGAAAAATACCTCCTACTTATCTACTGATTAGTGGTTATATCTATGTTTTTATTTTTTCTTCTAAAATCGTATATACAAATTGTTTAATTAAAAATATTTGTAATTCTGAAAAATAATTATTATTATTATTATCATAATAAGAATATTTATTATTACAATATTATAATCAATTCATTTTGTAAAATTAACATATATAAGGTGTAATGATGCGTGTCACCTCAATAATGATGATAGAACGGGGTAAGTACATCACTATTATTAAATTGCATGGGGCCAAACTAATTAGCTTGTCTTGTAAGCTTGCTCGGCATGCTTTGTGGGCTCACAGGTTTGGCGGGACCATTTCGAACCAAAATTTCATCTATGTCTGCATTACTGTGCTTGCTAAAATGGGAGGAGATAGAAAAAGAGTTCAGCCGGACAGCTTTGAGATGCACACAAGAAACACTAAAGCGTGGAACAAAGTTAAAAGTGGGGGTTTACTCCCCTTTCTAGAAAAACTCCATGGGTCAAATCAGGAAGCTACAGAGCTTTTTGAAAAGAATTGGGACAATGGGGAAATTACCCTTTTCAGCAAGAAAGTTAAGCTTGATGAAAATCTCATTGTTGAAGTGACTGGCATGTCCACTGAAGGACACAAATTTTTCTGGGACAGGAATTTCTCTGATGAAGCGGTGGTCAAATTTTCGAAGAAAGACAAGGAAAAATTGAAACTTGTGAAATTTTCCAACAGTTACTTCAAGGTCGACACCATTAAAGCTCTCTGGGGAAAAGTTCTTCGCGTCAGTATGGAGTATATCACCCTAGATGGTCGGTTCACTAGGGTCTACGACTATCATTTTGCCTTGCTCAATCATTTTCGCTATAAGGTCAGGGTTTCTCTCCCCTACTATTTACTCTGTTCCTTAAGAAAGAGTCTGGAAGACCATAAGAAAAACCTTAAAAAATATCCTATATTACATACTGGTCTGATAAGGTTAATTTTTGAACTTTTCAAAAATATGTCGGCCCCTGCTAACCTGGATGTCTCTTTGGCGTCTGAGGAGGATGACACTAAACCTAGTTGTTTGGGGAACATCCCTAATATGAGTCTGGCAAGGACGGTCCTGGATCTACTAGCTATCCAGTTTGGCAAGAAAACCCAAATCCATAACCCCCAGTCTGTTAAAGTATGCCCTGCTTCTAAGCCTGGAAGCTCTACTCCCATAGCCAAAGGTGTTGGAAAGAATTACCCTGTCAAAAACCTTGTTTCGTATTTTGAAGACTCTCCTGATTTTGAGGACTCTGGCACAAATAATAATTTGTCCTCTGATGTCCCGTCGATAGACAGAACTAGGTCCCCTAGAGCCTCTGACCCTGCTAAAAGTAGCCTCAATCCTGATAGGGAACCTTCTATTGACTTTCTGGGCATAGCTAGGAGTAATGTTGTGGACCATTTCAGAATGTCAAAATGGGTCTTTCATGAAATTAATGACCTAAAAATAAAAAACTAGGCCCTTCAGAGTAAATTGGAAGAGGTGGGAGCTAAGGTTTCTGAATTATGCAAGAAGGTTGAAGAGGATAAAGAAAACACAACTAGTAAAGAGATCCAAGACAATGCGGGTAAGGACAGAAGGATATAAATTGATCTGGAAAAAATAAAAAATGTCATGAATATAATTACTGAATAGAATAACAGAATGGCAAGACATAATGCAATCATTATCAACGCTATGACTGAAAAATTGGATAAAGCTCAACAGGGGTCCTTGGTTGTTGATTTAGAAGAAGTGAAAGATAAAAACTAGGAAGAGGACATTGGGATTTTGAAAAGAACCAGGGCTAATCTAAAAAGGAAGGCACCCCCCACACCACAAATGATTCAAACTTTCAAGGAGGGTGTCCAGGATATGTAGGATCTTGAGGCCGAGACTGAGAGTGTTCTGAAGACTCTGGAGTAGTGGCTGCTGGTTTTTTGGTCTGTGTTTCAGCTGGCTTTTTGATTACCCTTCGTGGCTTTTTTTGGTTGGTTGCCGGTTATTCTAGTTTTTTTCTTTTATAGCAGCCTATTTTTTTCGTTGGACTTTTTTGTCCTTTCTTATCTTTTGTTGTAAACTTTGTGGTTTCGGGTCCCTATAAAACCCATTTTTTCCTTTATCAAAAACATATATAAGGTGTAGATTAATGCGATACAGTAATTGCTTAAACAATTATATCTAGTAATTGAGTAAGTTGATTATTTTCAATTTTTGTAAAAGATAATAAAACATTAATGTTACTTGATTGCATATTGTCAAGGTCTAAAATAATGACCTAGTCAATTAAGCAAAACAAATCATAATAGTAAGAATTTTAGATTCAACTATGTTTTTTTTTTTACATTATTATGTTTCAAATCGCAATTAGTGATCCATCATCAAGATGATCTGAAATCTGTTGATCTATAAGAATATACACAAATGAATCTAGAAGATATTATTGTTATCTTCATAGACTATAGAAAACTCATTACTACACAACAAATCATGTTAAAATATGCCTTTTACCATTAATGACGAAGGGTGAATAACAATACCTGGTGATGAAGAAGGAAAAGAAAGTGTGTTGGTCTCTTAGAGATGCATTTAGCAACCTCTTACTTTACAGTGGCACACTCTCATTGTTTTTCTTCACAAAATATTTGTCCCCATGTCGCTCATCTCACCACTTCTAAAATGCTAGACAATAGCAAATGATAATCACTCACACTTTGACTCCTAACAATTGCCAAAAGTGATAGCAATGGTAATATTATGTCACATTTATTTGAAAAGATATTCAACATTTTCCCCATCAATCTTGATTAATAATTTTTTTTGAGCTCTTTTGTTCAATAATCTATTTGATCAATGAAGTACACAAAAATGAGATTTCTTTTAATTGTGATGAAAATTTTTAAAAAGCTGCAACATGAAACATTTTGCTTATTGTTTAGATGATGGATCATGTAGTGTGATTTGAAACGTTGATGAAGAAAAAAAAAATGCTCACACAATTTAAGCTAGAAATCTACAAGCTATCATTATAGACTATGAAAAATTTATGTCTTTAATTTAACATGAAATATTGTCTAACAATAGTATTTCAATGATAATTAAGTTAAATTAATTAATTTTTTAATTTTATCATTGAAAGTGGCCCTATAAGGTGAGTCACAATAGTAGTGCATCAAACAAAAAGAGGGAATTACAAAAAAATGCACCCTAACATGAACATTGGACATAATAGAAACACAAGTTTATTTTATTTTAATTACCAAAGAATTATTTCATAATTATTTTATTTTCTTTTATAATTATTTTAATTTTTAGCTATGATTATAGTGTTTAGATCCTCTTGGACGGTCCATGGTTTTTGGATAAGTCAAGTCTCTTCCTGAAAAAAGGAGAAGTGGGTTTCAATCTTGAGAAAGAAAGTATCAATATGGTTCTTGTGCTTACCACCAGAATATTAAGAGGATGACTTATTGAAGGATATTGTTAGTACTATCAATCAAATAATCATCATTGACGCAATGACCAAATCTAGGAAACATCTTATGTTTGTCAAATTTTATGTAAATACTAAGGTGGATTTTGTGCTCTCGTCCACTATATTTTTGTCTTCTAAATTTGGAGAATGGAGGTAGGATAATTTCTATGAATATTCTGTAATCATGTGCCAAAAATATGACAAAGCCAACCACTTTGTTGTTTCTTGTCTCAATATTATTCTCAGACACCATACTCGTAGAAGAAAAAATGTGAATCCCTTTGCTCAACCTTTTGAGTTTATGCCCATGGTGGATGATGGTTATTCTTTGGATGTCCCTAGCAATAATTGTGCCATGTGTTGAGTTCCTCTTGAATAGTCAGTTGGGTGTAGAATTTGGTTGATGTGGATATGGTTGACCTACTTCACTTGTTTCACTCTCCAATGGCAAGGAAAAAATGAATATGCTTATGGATGAGGTGTCTCATGATTTAAGAGCCGCAATAAAAAGGGCAATGTTGTCAACGAGGAATCAAGTGATTATGATTCTATGGTTAGGCTTGGTGGCCATATTCAAATTTCTTTTGAGTGATATTGTTTCAAGTTACCATGATTTAGTTTTTCTTGTTTATATTTATGGGCCTCTAGTTAATTTTTTGTCCCTATTGGATAGTTTTGTGTGTGTTGATGTTTGTTTTTAGCCTTAGGGCTAATTGATCTTTGTTTTGATCATTTATATGGATGGTAGCATTCATTGCTATATTTTTTTATGACTGATCTAAAGCATTTAGAACCCTTTCAAAATCCTCTTTTTACCTTGTATAAAAAATAGATCTATTTTGTTATTTAATTGAATTAAATCTTAGAGAGATAAAAGAATACTCTAGATCTTGTTTAAATAGATACAAGAGTAATTTTTTATTATTTTGAAGCAACTTCCAAGTTCACTATCTTTTGAAAAAAAAATCAATGTATTTAATACAAAAAATGCTAATTATTTATATTGAAGGCATGTCTCCACATAAACAATTAGTACATTGATTATAACATATCAATAATTTACACTAAATGTTAAAATACAAAGAACTTAAAAATCAATAGATTAGAATCAAAACAAGTGTCTTTGTATGTAGAAATAGATTTCATAATAAACAACTGATTTATAATGACATTAAGAAAATAGATGAATAAATAATTTGGACTACTATGTATTATAGAATATGCTATCGTTTTTGGTATGTAATTTTAAATATTGTCATTATTGTTCACAAGAATTCATTCAATATTAAACATCTTTTGAAATAATTCAAAAAATATTAAAAATATTAAATAAACTTTCTAAGCTGATTATTAATAATATTTGCTTATTTTTAAAAACAATTTGATGAATATCAGACTGCATTTGACATTGTTATAAAACTCTTAAAATGGCAGTTTCTTAAAATTTAAATATATTATTTAAATAATTAGTGGTCTTGGTGGTTTACGAAGCCCACGGTCTGCTCAACTAGAAATGCATGGAAAGAAATTGATTGGAGAAGCCTCTTCAAACTTGCTGGCTTTCAAACATAATTAATTCTTGTATCACTGGGTGGATTTTGACCTATATTCTCGGATTTTATCATATTCCTTCCCAATATTTCTCATTCTGGGTTTGTTTGACTTAGAAAACAGGTTTCTTCAGCGTCTTTGGGACTTGTCTTCGCCTGCTACATTTACTACTTCTGCGCTCTCCACAGTCAAATGGGGGATGAAACTTATCATTCTGGAAAGAGATGGGTCATGGGAAAACTCAATTTTAATTGTATTCGGGCCCTGTTCCTAGTTTCCTATGCTCTCAAATTTGCCTGTATAAACTTTCTTAATCCCACGGTTGAATTATGTAATTTTTACTGTTGCCCATAACCATTTTTTTTTTGCCTTTTCTTATTGTTTCTTGCTACCTGCTATAGGAACCGCAAAATGACTGCTTTTGATTACAGATGGTAGAGAAGAAAACTTATTTTACATAAACAAGAGGTCACAAACTCATATAATTAAACTCATTTTACATAGACAAGAGGTCACAAACTCATATAATTTTCCAGAACCATCCTTTGAAGATGATGAAATCAGTGTCGGAATCAAACATGCAACCTCATGCTCTCAGCTGTTCTTCTCTCATCATAGGTAAGAACAACACTCCCCTTTTGCTCTGCAAAATTACAAGTTTTGAGAGGGATGGATTCATTTGATGCATCTACATGGTGAAAGATGTGGGAAGAAATTATGTATCTGGTAAAGATGGCAGAGGAATCCTTTGCTGTGAGCGCTCTCACTATCGGACAGACATTTGCTATTTGAGAGGAGGCATGAGGACCCATTCTCAAAACGCTCCATTTCTCTTCACGCCCATCATAAATCAGATCGGGACATAATGAGACCACATCCACGCAAATAGGAGAAGAGCATCATGAAGAGCATTGATGAAATCACCCTCAAAGCAGAGGATGAGAGGGAGGAAGCCTGTTAAGTCCAGCCAGGCTGGGCTTAAGTATCACACACTAAGCTCTGACTTTTCCCGTGAGTCAAAAAAAAACAAAATCCCGTTTCCGTTTTCTGTTTCATCACGTCACTGTCAGGCTGGGCACTGTCACATCACGACTGCGCTTGTACCGTGCACTGCTCCCGTGCCTTCATGGAACAGTGTACCTTTCACTGCTCGCTGCTCGGATATTTTATGCAGGCAGCTCCAAATTACAGGGGAAGTTTGAAGATTTATCCACCTAAAATGCAAAGTACTTTGAAATGCAAAATAATTTTTTTTTGGCTGGTAAGCAAGAATTGCCTATAATTCATTTTAGATTTATATTAAGGTTATTTATTTATTTTTATTTTTTTTTCATTTATATAAAAATGTTTAAGATGATTAAATAATGTAATAAATTAATAAAATAAATTTAAGTAAATCTATTGCATAAAGATTAATAATAAATCAATTATTATATATTACTTATTTATATATTATATTATGTTTTAGATTTAGATTAAAAGTTTAGATTTAGATTATAAATGTAAAAATGTTAGTGGTATATTATAAGATCTAAAATTAAACCTTAATATGGGTGAAAAAAATATAAAATAAAGTTTAAAGCCATTGTAAAAGAGATAGTAACAATATAATACCTATGAAACAAAATGATTTTTAAAGAGTTTTTCTTTTATTAAAAGTAAAATGTATATGTCATAAATATGTTGATATGGAAAACCCTAATATAGTTAAGAAATCTTAAAAATAAATTAGATTGTATGAGGTTAGAGAGGTTCACCAAATATAAGCTAATTAAATAAATGTAATTAATTAAATACAAATCAACAGATATTATGTAATGATAGTTGAGACTAATAAATCATTCTTTTGATGATAGATTATATTATATTATTTATATAATATAGTATATAATATAATATAATATGAACAAGTGCCTATTTAGTATAGTAGTAATTGTATTTATTGGTTAATTGATAAACTATTTATGGAATATTAACTTAGGGGCAACTCAAATCATAAGTTTGAAATAATAGCTCTCGATAAAAATATTTCTTCAAAATAAAATAATCATACCAACAAAATAATTATATCAATACCAAATATTATTTAAGTGTGCTTATCTATGACTTCTTTATGTTCTTGATTTTTGAATTTTTTAATAAAATCTCAAGTATTTCAACTCATAGATTTGTAAAAAAAGTAAATTTTAAGATATTTTTATAACCAATTATGATTGCAATAATTATGAAAATAAAACATAAAAAATACTATTAATAATTTCATGAATTTATCTATATGCTCATCATCATATGAATTTTAAAAATAAAATAGATGATAAATAGGAGTTATGAAAAAACTTCCATTTAGATTAATCTAGTAAGATGCATATAAATAAGTACACATTAGAATATTAACAATTAGTTTGCATATTTTTACTTTTGGATTCACCCAATTTGTCTCTACTTATTTTACTTTGCTATTCATTGATGGTAAACAATTGTTATCTTTCATAGATAAATATATAGAAACAAAAGAACTAGTACCAAAAACATTCTCTAAAAATAAACACAAAATTAAATAAGAAATAATATAAATATATGAATTTTACTATTATTTTTACACATCTATTTTTTTAATTAAATGATATTTTTATTAATGTAATATAGTTTAAATTGTATTTTCACATAAAAACAATTTTGAATGTTTAATCATTTTTTATTCTATATATTTCACTAATTTACAACACTTTTCTATTTTCCAAATGAAAATTGTTTCATATTTATAAGACCTCATTTTGCTCTTATCTCTATTCATCCCTCATCTTTGTTTTTATTTTTTGAGTCTATTATTTTATGTTTTGAGTCTATTATTTTATGTCTAACAATACATATATAAGACCTTTTAGGGTTTTTTAACTTAATATCTATTTATTATAATTTCATTATTTTAATACCAACTTAATATCTCTATATTATAATTTCATTATTTTAATATAAATTAGCAATATTGTTGTAAAATTATTTTTTACTTTTCAAAAATTTTATTATTATATTAATTTTAGATCTTATTTTTTTATTAATAAAAAATTTAAATTAATTAATAAAAAATTCAAATTAATGAAATTTCTTTAATATTTTCAACATTATATTACACTTGATTTTTTTTTTTTGTAATATTCTTTTAAATGAATGGTGTTGTTTTCTAATTTTTATTACTTGTAATATTTTTTCTATATTATATTTTCTCCTTCTAAATTTCTTCTATTAAGAAAACATCTTGATTCTTGTACAACCTTCCCCTCACCTCTTATATGTTTAATTCATAAGCAACAAACTCTTATATCTATACTAGTTTATGTTACAATTTTTAATTAAAATTATTTGTATTTTATGGAGTATAAAATTATAAATATATATTTATAAATATAAATACAAGTCTATTTGAATATAATGTTTATTAAATGGTTAAATATATAGACTATAACTAACATGTAAATGAAATGTATTCAATCCCTATATTTAAGGGAGTTGTATGGGAGTAAAATTAAATATCCATTGTGATTAAAATGGTAGTAAAGAAGGCAAGTTGTGAGGCATTTGTGGAAAGGAGAGGATAATTTTTTTTATATTGAATTACACTTTGTGGGTTTTTTTATCATAGGTTTTTCCACATTTTAATTGATGTGTATTGTTTTAGATGAAACCATCAAAATAATAGCAAAATTGGAGTAAAATTGATTAAAAGAAATTCCAAAATAATAGTTTACCATCAATTTCCTAAAAATCCACCCATAACACCTCAAATTTTTTAACCAATCACATTCAAGAAAAATATTTTTTCAAATTTCAAAAGTTAAATATTTACATGTTCACTTTACAAATATTAAATTTTATTTAAAAAGGGTATTTCTTTTTAGTTTTTAATTGGTTCAAAACCAACTTATTAAAAACTAATTAACAAAACTCATTGCAATAATATTACTATGGAAAATACTAATAATATAGTATATAATATAATAGAATAAATAATATGTTATATAAATATATAATAATATGTAATAATAGGGTAAGTGCACCAAGATGGTTCCCAAAAAGGGGGCTTAAGTGACCACTTTTTTTCTGAAATAAGGAAATACTAACCTTGGACATGAAATTGAGGATAGTTACACTCAAAATTTTGAGATGGAACAAAAACAAGGATCGAAGTGCTCCGAGTCTACTTTCTAAACTACTAATTTATTTTGAAAATGGTTGAGATTAAGGGTTCAAAAGAGGGATGTACAGGGTGTCCATAATAATGGTTTTACAATTCGAAGGAACGAATTTTAGTGAAATCACATATTTTAGAAAATATAATGATTTAAGCCTTAAAAAGTTCCATTTTAAAGGATTCAATTGAAGAGGGTTTGATCAAATCACCTTAGATCAAACCCCCTTGGATAGAACCTCGCTAGTTTTAAACCATACCTATAAATGTGTCTCCCTTACACCTATCAAAACGCTGATAAAAAATAACATTTGATTTAGATTTTGGGGGATCAAATGAATTCATTTAAAATTTATTTCAAATAATTATGGTATTCCTCAGAACAAGCTATCCAATGAATATAATTTTAATATGTTTTGGTTTTGTTATGTATTTGTTTTTCAAGTTTTATTAAACATAGGTTTTTCATTGAAAATGAATTTCTTTGTTCTTCACATGTGGAAAAATAGAAGATTATCAAAAAAAATTGAAAATATGAGTGCACTAGATATTGAAGTCCTTGATCCAACAAAAAAATAAAATAAAGTTACGACATATACAAAAAAAGTTCTGTACATTATGCGAATTTTAATTCGTTTGACTTTGAAACTTGATTAAGGAAAAAATATTCAATAAAAACTATCTAACCAAGTGGAAGCACTAGATATCAAAGTTACAAATCTAATTTGAAAGAATTATAATTTTATCCTTCATGGAAAAAAAGTTATGCGTTATACGGTGCGTCACTTTTTAAAAATGTTGTTTTCTGAAAACAATCTATTTTCTTGGGAGATGGAAAAAGAAGTACAATTTGATTCCAAAAATTTTGAAAAAAATATTTTTAGAATCTACAGACAAAATTTGATGAGACTCTAGTTTGCACCATCTTCAAATTCCTCACAGTTTAACCGCTATAGGTGCCTGAATGTGAAGATTTAGTTAAAAATAATAATACCAGTGTCCAGTTTGGCCAAAAATTGTAAACCACTATTATGGGATCACCCTACACAAATTGGTGCTATTTTTGTCAAAAAAACATAACATAGCAACTCTTGCATGACCTGAGCATAGTGAACTTTTTTGTAGTATTTTTAAAATCGCTATAGTCAAAAGTTAGCACTTCCTCAAAAGTAGAATTTTGGTCGTGCTCCCCCTAAAATTTTTTGAAGGTAATTGATTTTTTTTTAATTTTAATTTTTTGAAATTGTAGAATAGAGAGTCTAGTTTCTAAAAATGTAATTTATTTGAAATTTTGATGAATGGTTAATTTATAACGAAAAAAAAACCAAACACTGCTTTTTGGCGAAAAAGAGACATACAAACAAAAGAAATTATGGATGAAAGGCTTAACATTGTTAAAAAGTGAAAAAAATTACATCATTGGATAGCTAAGAGAGAACCTAACATTACCCATGTGTTTTCTTTTGTCGATATTGAACCAGATGCAATCCTGATGGTGAGCACGAACCCAATTATGTGAAAAAATTGTAGAATTTGCAAAAACACGTCTCTGGTCATTGGGAATGCCCTCTAAGCCTTTGGGTTGGTATTCCAAGGAAAATACCAATGCTAAGGCTTGGGGATTCCCAAAGCAGAATATAACGCGAGCATGTTATTTCCTAGTTTTGACATTTTTCTTATTTGGGATACATGCCAAGCAAGACATATAATGCGCTCGCGTTATGTCTTCATTAATGTTATGTCTTCATTAATGTTAATGTATATTGTATATATGCTTGTATGTATGTATGCCTATATGTATCAATGCATGTATATTGTATGGATGTAGGATTTTATGTACATATGTATTTTGCTTGTATGTATTTATGTATGTCTTTAGAGGGAGGGAGAATTTTAAGAGAGAGAGAGAGAGAGAGTTTTCTAGGTAGGGTGGGATGGGGAAAGGGGGTGGAAGTGAGTTTAA
>VDFB02072806.1:0-20369 GCA_007258455.2 Sequoia sempervirens
CATTTCATTGCATTACATCTTCATCATACATATCATTCCATTTATATCTATACATTCATCATTACATATTCATTTATCCATACATCATTTATCATTACATATTCATCACATCATTATATTCAATCTCATTAAATATCATTCCATTCATCATTACATTTCATTTACATTTACATCTCATCATTCATTAAATATCATCTACTCATTTGTCATTACATTTTAAATCACATTTTATCTTAAATCATTCTATTCACATCTCATTATTCATCATACACTTAACACATATCACATATTCATTTATCACATTTCATTTACATACATCATTACATTTTATCATTAGTCATCCATTTATCACAAAATCACATTTCCATACATCATCAATCACAATTTTATAATCATACATTACATCTCATAAGAAAATAAATACATCATCAATATCATTTCATCCATCACATCAATACATCATAAAATCCATACATCCATCACATCATAAAATACATACATCCATTACATCAATCAATCCATAATTCCATCACATCAATACATCATAAATCCATACATCCATTACATCAATATCATAAAATCAATGCATCCATCATAAAATCAATGCATCCATCACATCATAAAGTCCATACATCCATCACATCAATACATCATAAATCCATACATCCATCACATCAATATCATAAAAATCAATGCATCCATCATAAAATCAATGCATCCATCACATAAATCATGTAAAATCATATCAGAGATCAATCGAACCGCTGCACATATATATCTCGTCAACTGTCAAAGTATACAATGAAGTCTGAAAAGAATAAAACTAACATCATGTCAAAAATGGCTGTATAAATCTCAATGGCTACACATAGAATCTCAAGTAGTACTCCCACCAGAAGGAGCAGGTCTCGCACCAGTATCTGTACCACCACCGGACGTCCCAGGATCTCTCGGATTTCTCGGAAGAGGCTGTGTCACACCTCTACTCACTGTCCTAGACCGACTCCTCTCTGAGTGTGACTGAACATAGCTGGCTCTCTGCTCTAGGGGACACAGCTCATGATAACGGCTCTGGTAGAACTCTATCTCCGCACCTGCCCGCATAGCCTCTCGCATATAGTCGGCCACAGAAGTACCATCTGCCACTCTCTGTAACCTCTCTGCAGTCGCCTGTGCTATCTCAGCTGTCCGTCTAATGGTATCCCGCTCTGACGTCAAGGCTGCGATCTGTGCCTGGGCTGTAGACAATTGTGTTCGTAATCCTGTCACCTGAGCCTGTGCGGTCGCTGCTGCCTGTAAAGCCCCATCTCTCTCACTAATCAGAGATGTGATCTGAGTCTGAGCAGTGGCTAACTGTGCCTGTGTCTGAGCCTGAGTCTGGGCTAATAAACCCTGTAACTGAGCTAGCTGACCCTACAATGTCTGCACCTGCACCTGTAAGGCTGCCACCTCTGAGGGATCTGCCGATGAGGATGTCACAACCTGCCTCTTACGAGGCGCACTGGAGGAGGGCTCGGATGAACCTGCTACGCTCGGTCCCCTCCCATCTCTGCCATCATCGCCACTGCTATCCTCACTGCTATCAGAACTATCATCACTATTAGTCTCTGAGCTGCTCTCCACATTGACATCAACATCCTCCTCTCTCCCCCATCGCTGACCGACCTGAATCCCCCCTGCTGGTGCTGCTGCTGGTGCTGCTGCTGGTACAGGTGCTGGCTCATCTGGAATGGTAATCCGTGGAGGCGGGTGCAGAGCCAGATACTCTCCATACTCAGGTGTAATAGGTGCCTCAACAATGTCTCGCCGAACATCCCACGCTGATGGCTGCAAGGCACGGTAAGCCTCGACAAGTGCCCCATAAGGCAAGCAAGGACCCCAATCAGGCGCATCAATCCGTCGCCATCCATAATGTGCTACACCCAATGGCATACACTACACAATACCGTACTGTCTGTACACCCGAAGAAACAGGAAACGCTCCAAAACCCTGGGGCTCTTCCCGATCAAATATATAGAATCGGATAAAAACCCCAACTCAATATCATCGTCGTTCCAGACATCACAGTCTAGGTATGGACGCCAGGTCACTGCCTCAATATCGTCAATGATCCGTCTCCAATACTCAAGCTTCCCCATCATATGCTGGGTAGACCTACCTCTATATCGAAATACATATGGCCTCGTCGCTGGTCTGGCCAACACTTGTACGGGACGCGTAACAATAATATGCTCCCATGCCCATACCTGGAGAAGGGTAGCCCCTGCAGATAAACTACTGCCGCCAAGATAAACAATCCAATGCAAATCATGGTACAACTGGGCAAGCATGCACATGCCCCAAGCATATCTAGTCCTATGAACGACTAGACCCTCTAGCACACGACCCCATCCAAGTGATAGACCCTTTGACCTCTTATCAAGACAAAGGAATCCACCAACAAAACCTGCCAAAACTGAAGGAAGAGGAGCATATGTCTCATATATGTCTATCCATGGGATCCACTCTCCGGCAATGTGGGGATCCTGAAAGACCCTCTGTATGGCCTCTACCCCACCAACCTCCTCCGAGTCATGGACCACAATCTCTCCTACGAACGGTATGCGAAGGATACGCCATACATCCTCTGGTGTCACTATCATCTCACCAGTGGGTAAATGAAAGGTGTTGTGGTCACTATGCCACCTCTCCGCCAAAGCCGTCAATATACCCCTATTAAGTCTAATATGGGGCATGTCCAACAATGTAGCTAAACCGCAGGAAATAATATGCTGTCTCTCGTCAGGAGACAATCGCGAAATCATATCAAACGGCCATGGGAACTGCTCCCGCACCTGGATCACATCCAACTGCTCCTGTACTCATGCAAAACAAAACATTTTTATCAGAATATCAAAAGATCATCAACAAATCAAAACATTGTGCTTTTTTCTATCAATCTATCAGATTATCAAGAAACCTTCATCTATCAATTGGGTTCAATCATTCAGAATGCATAATTATTCCTCGCCTATCATGAGGGTAATTGTTATCAATCAAATAGATCTCGCTCATCATGAGATCGTTTCCCATATATTTTAGTCAAGATCAACACTAAAATAGATGGAATCAAAAAAAAACAAAAAACAAAATCTACAAAAATCAAAACGCACAATGTTTAAATCAATTTTACCCAAAACGCTACAAAATCAACCTAAAGCACTAAAAAAGTCTGGCGCGCTACAAAACTACCCTTGCGCGCTACGGAACAAACCCGGCGCGCTAAAATTCCTGGCGCGCTACCAAATTTCACGGACGCGCTATCAAACTAACCCGGCGCGCTAAAACTTCTGGCGCGCTGCAAAATCTACATGACACGCTACGCTATTGACCGGACGCGCTAAATCTATGACGCGCTACAACAGCGCACGGACGCACTACACCACGTTCTGTGCGCGCTAAAACTAAAAATCACGTGAAAATACACCAAAAATCAATGACGTAAATTACGAAAAAAGTTTGAGGTACGTACCGGAGGACCATAATCGGCTGGACGCTGGTGACGGCGCACACGCTCGAGTCGGTGGGTGTGGTATGGGATCGGCATCCTAGCTCTGAATGCTCTAAAGGGTTTCTATCTCAAAGTTTGTAAAAGTCAATGCACAAATGACTTTTGAAAATGACCTTTGGAGCATTTATAGGCTATTTTTGGAAAAAAATTGTGCGATTTATTTATTTCTCATTCTGAGGAATTAATTCTTCTCAATTACTAGGGCATTTACAATCTTGTCGGGAGATAAATTGTTTCTTCATCAATTCATCATCAAACCATCATAAAAATTCAAAATTTTTGAAAATTCATAAAAAAAATCCAAAATTCACCAATTTATTTCCCGAGGGGGCATATATCACTATCTTTTCAAAATTTATCATCTGGGGCAGGTCTGGGGCATGTTTAATCGTCAATACTGGCGGCCGAAGCAAAAACATTCTTTGAAACACTGTGTAAACACATCACTTCAAAGAGGGGCAAAATGTAGACACCTAAAAATGGTCTGAGAATCCAATTAACCGAATACGCCTTATTTGATTAATTAATCTTAAAATTCCTCTACTTAATAAATAAATAAGAATATTTATTTATATTAAGTTCATTTATCAAATTCTCCTATTTTTCTTTCCTAATTAAATAAACAAAATTAAAAACTTTGTTTTATTTAATTATTATCACATTAATTCTCTCTTAATTAAATAAACAAAATTAAAAACTTTGTTTTATTTAATTATTATCATTATCTCTTTTTATCTTAAAATTAAATACATAATTTAAATAATTCGTGTTATTTAATTTCACATTTCCTCTTAATTAAATAAAGATTGTCAAAAATCTTTTATTTAATTATCACTCTCCTTTAATTTAATAAAACCAAACCCTATAGTTTGATTTATTAAATTATTTATTCCTCATTTTTGCTAAATTTAAATAAATTTAAATTATTTAAATTTATTGCATAAAGTTTGCACTATTCCCTCACCAATAAATATTTATTTCCCCACCAATGAAATTAATGGCACTGCCATTCACGGGAAAGCTTCAGGGAAAATTTGCAGGAAGTTCTCTCAACAACCTTCCACCCACCTTCCCTCTTATCTTGCCTGGTGTTTTCATGGGGAGAAACCATTCTCCATGATCAGCTCCTTCTTCTCATCCCATGCCTTTGGATTCTCCAGAGGAAATCACAGCCCCTCATCCCGGTTTCCTGTGCAATTGTGCTGCCGTGAAAGCTATAAATATAGCTCTTGGGCTACAAGAAAAGGATCCCAACGAATGCAATCTTACTCTGCAGGTTTCTAGAGCACTCAAGCATCCAAACCATCCAGCATTGAAGCAACCATCCAGCATCCACCAAGCATCATCCTTTTGCAGTCATGGCTGCCATTAGCATAGAATTGCATACTTAAATCATATTAGAATCATCTTAGTTTAATTTCTCATTCTCTAAGTGTCACTAAATAGTTTAATTAGCTTAAAAATCTGAGAGCTAAATAAATTAGTTCAGTCTTTAGAGTTAGAGAGCAATAGGATAAATTTTTGTAGATTTTGTAGTTTAATTTAGTTTAAATTTCTTAATCTTAGATGCAATATCTTATTTAGAAGCGTAGAGGCATTGTTTACTTCGTTTTTCCCTTTTACACGCTTACACATCTTCCATTGATCCACTCTATTGGGTGTGTGAAAATGACTTGAAAGTGACCCCTTGGGCCCCTTTTAAGCCTAAAAATTAAGGTTTTTTGATTGTCTGGGGCTGTCCTGCTAGGGCTTTGGACCCCCGAACCTGTTTTCATCTGTTCGAGAATTATTTTTTATTGCTTTATTGCATTTAGACACATTTTTAGCCTCTCGGACCCCTTTCGGACCCATCAAGAACTTAGTCACCTTTTTTTGCGAGATCACCCAAAAAATTGAAATTTTCGTCCGATCTCTCGAAGGGGCATCATAATGGCATGTTTTCTCTTGCCATGCAGCAATGGGGCAAGTTTTGATAATGAAAATTTTTGGCTTTGATCAAGATCATTTATTCTTTGAACCAACGCAACGAGTGCATTGTTTCAAAGAGGGGCAAAATGTAGACATCAAAAATATATTGATTGACATCATGCATCTAATCCTAACTTACTAACATCGTTTCTTCCTAAATCATCCATCGGTCTAACCGTTTAATCAAATTCCCCTATCTAATTAAATTCATCAATATTCATCTCTTAATTAAATAAATCATTTTTCTAATTAAGTCACTTTCTCTTGTTAATTAAATCAATCCATCTAATCTAATTATCCCTATTTAATTAAATAATCAATTTATTTGATTAAATTTCTAAAGTCTATCCATTAAATTAGATAAATTAAAACCTTATTTGATTTAATCTAACACCATCCCTTTCGATTAAATAAATCAAAATATTTATTTAATTAGCCTCTTATCATATTCCTCTCTTATCTAATTTAAATAAATCCATAAATTTGAGTCAAATTGTAACAACCCTACTAATCTACGGTTACAAAGAGTTAGCTGCCAACTACCTTCAATTGAATTGCAACTAATTGTTTCAAGAGATCTAGGGTTTTCCAACGGTTCCAACTATTTTTCAAGAAGCAGTTAACAAATTCCATAACAGAATAACTATCATTCTAGGGTTTACTTATATCATAACATTTATCTCATTCTTCTATAACTAACTTTCAAAAAAAAATTAGCAACATAAATTACCATTTAACTAATCTAAAACAACAATTTCAATTTAATCATTGTACATATGATCTAGATGAATAACTAATACTACAGGAAGAAAAACATTTAGATCTTTTACTTGGAGTTAGGGAAAGAGAAAGATTTTACATTTGTCACCATCTTCAGTTGTAATGTTATTCAGAAAGGAAAAGAAATTATCATCAGGGGCTTTACTGCCCAACCAAGACCTGCTAGTCTCCCGAGTTTCTTCAACTGAAGAACCTTCCCTTCACGAGGATAATTGACAAGGATCAATTGTCACGGGACTCTGAGCATGGTGTCCATGAACCTACACTGTTGGTTGATCCATCTTCTATAGGTTCCTCCTAGCAGTTGGATCATCCTGACTAGAGCGTATCTAGATCATGGAAGCTGACATTGTCGAATTGGCATCTACCTTGGCCAAGGATTTTATGTTGTTTTAGGCACCACTGTGCCGGATACTCTAGCACAACTGTGCTGATATTTTGGCACTTTTGTTCCGTCAGCACACACCCTTGCTCACCATGATTATTCGATAATTCAAATCAAGTATAAGCTTCATTGGTTGACAAGGGCTATTAGTACAAGCTGTACAATTGATAATAATAAAATTTGATTTGGTTCATTTATAAGGAGTTTGATGGTTGACCAAAAGAAAGAGAAAGGTGTTCAGTTCTGATATACCCTATATGAAACCATGACAGTCTAAGAAGAGGCAAGCATGACTTATAAGATCATTCCAGTAATTACAAAGAAGATTGTACGTTCCAACTAAGCTCTGGTTCAAATGTTCCATACTACCAAACAAGGTTTCTGGTGCAACAGATATCAAAGTAAGGGAGAAATGTATAGAGCATAGGGTTGCTGCTTAGGGCAAAGACTGTGATAATACCAAAACATAAATATATAAAATAAATATTTCCATGACCGGATGATTGCTTGGTGCCGGGCATTGCAAGAAAATCCAAGATTCAGAAAAGAAATGACAAGTTTCCAGAATCTTTCGAAACAAAACCAAGGTCAAAATTTGGACAATTAAGCAATTGAGATAGGGAAATTTCAGGGTCTCAATAGAGGTTCATCGGTTTCAAGCAAATGAGATTCACCATATAAGAATGAGACAACACCGATTAAAAGAAGGAAAAACCAATTAAGACAAAATCCGCAAGAAGCATTCACGCATTTAAAACTTTTATGCATAAGGAAAATAAATGCTATGAATGAAGGATCACGTGCTTGAAAACAAATTTGGAAGTTGATGATTTGCAGACCCTTAGCTACTATTGATCATGTTCAGGTTCAGCTTCCTTCTTAGGAGAAATCAGAATCCACTGAAGATTGACTCCGTGAGAAGAGAACAAGGATGGTATTCAAAAAAAATTTTGTTCTTTAGATATCCCGTCCACCTCTATAGGAAGAGCATACAAAACGCAGTCTAGAAACAAACCCTAGCCATGGCGGAAAGAATAACCCATATTTCCCATAAGGAAGAAAGAACGATAGACTTCCCAATGCCCATTCCTAGGTGAGACCAACATTTTTAAAGGTTGTCCCTTCGAATTCCCCCCCCCATCGTGCTTCTTGAAAACCAAGCGTTACAAAAGCACGATGGTAATGGCGAACAATCCAGCCTTCCAACACGTCTACCATCTCCTGCACAAGCAACCCCCATGATGCGTTCCCAACGGGATTTTATTAATAGGCTTCTAAAACAATAATTCGAAACTTTTGAATTTGATTATTTGAAATCTTGTTATTATAATATGTAAAATGTCTTAAAAAGTATTTATATCTTAATTTAGACTTTATTATTAAATATTTACTTATTAATTATTTTTATTTTATTTTTACCGAGGCCAAGGTTGTTTATACATTGTGATAATCTTTCTAGAGTCCGCTGACAATTAAATCCTGGTCAACTGCATCCTCTCCCTAATGATAGTCCCCTTTCCTTTCTTGCAATGTCGATCCTGCAACCACTTGACACCAGATGCTAGAGTTAGACTATATTTGTGCAATAATTCATTTTTTTTACAAGAAATAATAATAATACCATCATCATTAACAATAGATGTATTTACGCAATTAAATAACCATTCACCTTTTTCATTTTCAAATGCCACAAATAAAACAATTATTTATTCCATTGTTTCACATTCATATGAAAGAAAATTCATTAACGATATTAACGACCATAATTTCAATATCTTAACTTATTAAGTCTCAGGGGGAATGTAACATACTCCTCCCCTTATGAATCATTGTCCTCGATGATTACTTATTTATAAATTCAAGTTTTAAAATCAAAATTCCATATGGTTTGAAAATAAATAAGGAAAATTTTGAAGGACTTCTTCATAGTCCTCCCAGGTGGCATTCTCTTCTGAGTACTAGTCCCACTGGACCTTACATTGGACCACCTCCCGATTACGTAAGCGTAACTTACGTGTCTCGAGCACTCGAATTGGCTCTAAAGTAATCACCCCTGGATCCTACACCTACAAGGATTTCCAGTCAATCATATGTTCAAAATTTGCAAAATATTTCTTAAGGTAGGAAACATGAAACACATTGTGTAATCGAGCGAGAGCTGGTGGTAGAGCAATTATGTAAGCCACTGGATTGATCACTTCCAATACTTCAAATGGTCCCACATATCTTGGGGTGAGCTTTGAGGTCTTTCCAAATTTTATTGAGCTTTTCTGAGGTTTGACATGCAAGAGGACTTTGTCTCCCACTACAAACTATCTTGGAGTTCGCTTTCCATCAGCATAACTCTTTTGATGGTCATTAGCTTCTTTCAACCGCTGCCTAATTAATTTGACCTGTTCTTCCATTTCTTGGAGCATTTTTGGCCCTAAAATAATCCTGTCTTCTATCCTATTCCAACTGATTGGAGTCATACATTTCCTGCCATATAGAGCTTCAAATGGTGCCATTTTAATAGCTAACTGATACGAATTATTATAGGAAAATTCTACCAAAGGAAAATATTCCTCCCACTTACTTTGTTGATCCATACAATACATTATGAGGTCTTCCAATATTTGATTAACCCTTTCTGTTTGACCATCTATTTCAGGATGATAAGCTATACTGATGTTTAATTGTGTACCTAATGCTAAAAATAGTGTTTGCCAAAATCTTGATGTTATTCTGGCATCTCTATCTGAAATGATCTTCTCTAGTATTCCATGCAAATGAAATATTTCTTGTACAAATTTCCATGCAATTATGGAAGCCCCATCTGAAAAATTCCCTGGTATGAAGTGTGCCACCTTGGTAAGTCTATCTACTACCACCAGTATGGTATTATGCCTATTCCTTGTCATTGGTAACCCTTGTACGAAATCCATACTTATGATCTGCCACTTCCAATCCAGTATACTATGAGGTTGTAATAACCCTGCTAGATGTTGATGTTCAACTTTTACCTTCTGACACTCGAAGCATCCTGCAACATACCTAGCTACATCCTTCTTCATTCCCTTCCAAAAATATAGTGGTTTCACATATGTAACATCTTGGTTATTCTGGGATGACCTGAATATGGTGCGCTATGAGTTTGTTTCCAAATCGTTGTCCTTAATTCTGATGAATCTGGAATGTACATCCAGCCCCTGAATCTCAAAAGTCCATCCTCTTCTACCTAGAATCCTTCATAATTAGAATTCTGTGAGTTTGACTGAAGAGCTTCTCGTACCTGATTATAGTAGTCATCCTCTTCAAGTTTTTGTAGAACGTGTGTTCTGAAATTGGTGTGGATAGTTGCCATAGCAGTTATGTGCCATCACTGACTTAAGGAATCAACTACTTTATTCTCCTTGCCCTTTATATAGCTAATCTCAAAATAATAGTCAGATATTAAATCCATCCATCTTCTTTGTCGTGCATTTAGGTTGGGTTGAGTAAATAGGTATTTCAACCCTTGATGATCCGACTTAAGCTCAAAGGTCTTTCCAAGTAAATAATGTTGCCACATTTGCAAGGCATGTACAATTGCTGCTAGTTCAAGATCATGTGGTGTATAATTTTGTTCATACTATTTCAGTTTCCTAGATTCATAGGCCACCACCTTTCCTTCCTGCATTAATACTCCTCCCAGTCCATCTCCATACGCATCTGTTATTACTACAAAATGCCCATTTGGATTTGGTACTATCAAGATTGGTGCAGTTGTCAATCTTTCCTTCAAGGTGTCAAATGCTTCCTGGCACTTCGCCATCCATTCGAACCTTCTTCCTTTTCTTTGGAGAGACGTGATGGGATGGGCGATTCTAGAAAAATCTTTGACATATCTTCGATAATATCCAGCCAATCCAATAAAGCTTTTGACCTCATGAACATTTTTTAGGTACTGGCCAATTCACTATTGCTTCTATTTTTGTTTGATCTACAACGATTCCCTTAGCAGAGATTATATGTCCTAGGTACTGCACTTCTTTCTAGAAGAAGGTACATTTCATTAATTTTCCATAAAGTTTATTCTCTCTCAGCTGTTGAAGATCTATTTGAAGGTGTCGGAGATGCTCTTCCTCATTTTTAGAATAGATGAGTATGTCATCAAGAAAAACTAATACAAATTTATCTAAACAATCTCTGAATATGTTGTTCATCAAATTCATAAATGCAGCTGGGGCATTGGTAAGTCCAAAAGGCAGGACTGTAAACTCATAATGTCCATATCTAGTTCAGAAAGCTATTTTATGGACATCTTCCTCCTTTAGTCTGAGTTGATGGTATCCTGATCTTAGATCTATCTTGGAGAACACTGATGCCCCTTTCATCTGATCAAATAGGTCATCTCTACGAGGTAAAGGGTATTTATTCTGGATAGTAAGCTTGTTCAGCATTCTGTAATCTATACATAGGTGAAGGGTTCCATCCTTCTTCACAAATATGACTGGAGCACCCCAAGGTTAAACACTAGGTCGTATCAAACCTTTATCCAGCAATTCCTACAATTGAGTTTTTAGCTCCAACAACTCTTTTTAGCTCCAACAACTCCACAATAGTCATTCGATAAGGTGCCTTAGAGACTGGCTCGGCTCCTAGAACCAAGTCGATGGTGAAGTCAAACACTCTCCTAGGTGGTAACCCAGGCAGCTCTTCAGGAAACACGTCTTGGTATTCTTGAAGGTAGGGATACTTGTCAGCAAAAGTTTCTTCTTTGAAATTGATCTCCATTTCCCCTTTCTGACTCTGGGCTTGCATTATCATATCATTAAGGTATGTGCTTTCTTTATATTCCCCAACTTCCTCCATTTTGACCACAAATATTTGACATCCCTTCCTCTTGTTTCTTTTGAGTTGCATGGCCGATATTTGTCGTGTCCTAACTGCTCGTTGTACCCCATGTATCTTTGTATAATTTCCCAAGTCATCCATACACTCTACAATTTTGGTATAACAGTCTACCTTTGCCCTGTGTTCCCTTAGCCAATTCATCCCAATGATTATATCGTAGGATCCTAGAGGTGCTACATACAGGTTAACCTCTGTGGCAAATCCTGGAAGTTCTATCCTAGCTTCAAACAGACACTGCTCTACCTGAGCTCTCATCTAATTAGTGTATTCTATAGTCCAAGAATTAGCCATGTACCCAGTTCTTTTAGGAAATTTATGCAATATCTTAGGTGATATGAAAATTTTTGTGGCTCTTGTATCAATTAATATGGTTACAGGGTTTCCATAGAGCATACCCGGAGTCTCTATAGGGGTAGCTTGATACTCAGCTTGTTGATTGTTGACTGCAGCATGAATTCATTGTTGAAATGTCATTTGTTGAGGTGGTAAGGGCTTTTGCTACTGTTGTCCCTGTTGATTCTTATGTGGGCACTGATTGGCATAGTGTTCACCTCCACAATTAAAGCAGCCTCTATGTGGTCCTTTCTTTTCTGCTCCTTTATTTGCAGTGGTTTCATCTTTCTTATTATTATTGAAATTATTCCTTTTGTCCCTCTTGCTTTCAAATTTGTCATTCTTGTAACCCTTCTTTTTGAAATTTTGGTGAGTCTACTCCCACTTGCCTTTGTTGCACTTCCTGTCCTAGAAAGAGTCATCTTTCTTCAGCCTCTGTTCTTGTCTAACTACCTTTTCATAGGCCTCATCCATTGTTCATGGAGCCAGAACATCCACAGGACCTCCTACCCAGTTATTTAGTCCCATTATAAACTTTCACACTCGAAATTTTTCATCTTACTGATACTGGGGAACATGCTTCAACAAACAAGTGAATTTCTCCCAATATTCATTCACTGATAGAGATCCTTGCCTCAAATTCTCAAAGTCTAACAATTTTTGGTCATAGTATGTCTGCAAAATCCACCTTTGATGAAATAATCATACAAACTGTTCCCATGACACCTCGGCTGCTGCCATACTCATTTATGCTCTTTTGTTTTCCCACTAGGTGGTAGCTTCTCCTACCAGTTGATAGGCTACCCAGGCTGCTTTTGAATTATCAGAATAATCTCTTAGGTCAAAGTATTTTTCCATCTCTGTCAACCATGCCTCTACGGAATCACTCGACACAAAGCCTCAAACTTAGGGGGTTTAATTTTCTTCATATCCTTGGCTAGTTCATCAGCCAGTCTACTCTTCTTATTTTTTAGGGTCAAGTATTTTGAAGTTTCCCCTTGTTGTTCGCTTTGGTTTTTTTTTCTTTCATTGCTAGTCAAGTGATTCCCTTCCACTTTTCTTTCTAGCTTATCTAATTGAGTTTGGGTTGTAGTCATCAAAGCTAATAACTAGTCCAGCTTGGCCATGGGGTTATTATTTTGGTCCACCCCAAGTCCTGGTCTGAAATTTTCCATTCTTGATGATGTCCTGATATTCATTAATGACTCTAATTAGTCTTATTGTTTATATATTTTAGACCTTAATTATTTGCACAACTTGTTTAACTTTTCAAACATCAAGACATTTAAATTTAAAGAAGTAATTCCACAAATTTGGTTGATACAAACAAATTTTATTTACTGCAAGAATATGGATCATCACTTCCTGCTATTGATCCTTACATAAATATTACAAAATTTTCTCTATCACATCCTGTGATTGATTTATACAAAATTCTCTATTGCATCCTGTGATAGTCTTATTTCATAATAGTACAAAATTTTCTATCTCCCCGATGATAGGTTCCTTATAGGGATTACAAAAATGTTTAACACTTCCATAAATAGTCTCGGTTTCATGTTTAAGATTCAATTTCACTACCAGTATTGGGTTCCTCTTGATCACAGAGTCCAGTGTACGGAAGAGGTCTGTAACCCAAAGTTGAAGTTGTTTCAAGTTGGGTTTTTAGTTTGGCATATTCTAGTGCACTAGTTTTGATCATTTCAACCAATATGTTGACTTTCACTTTTTCTTTTCTCAAGGCTGTCCATTTCTTCCTCTCCTTTCGGACTCTTTTTAGGGCTTTGGCCATTGTTTATGTATCCGATGGGAGAGAACAATCTGAATAGTCATATGATAGTCTGATCTTCCACATCTGAATAGATATCAGGTCACAAACCTTCTTCCGAGGTGTTTTTCGTATCAACACCATCCTGGAACAACATCAACAATTGTTTTAGTTCTCTAAGTCTGCATGACGAGCCCGAGGTTTAGTGCTGAACCTAGTTGCTCTAGTGCCGGGCATTGCAAGAAAATCCAAGATTCAAAAAAGAAATGACAAGTTTCCAGAATCTTTTGAAACAAAACCAAGGTCAAAATTTGGACAATTAAGCAATTGAGATAGGGAAATTTCAGGGTCAAAACAGAGGTTCATCGGTTTCAAGCAAATGAGATTCATCAGATAAGAATGAGACAACATTGATTAAAAGAAGGAAAAACCAATTAAGACAAAATCTGCAAGAAGCGTTCACGCATTTAAAACTTTTATGCATAAGGAAAATAAATGCTATGAATGAAGGATCACGTGCTTGAAAACAAATTTGGAAGTTGATGATTTGCAGACCCTTAGCTACTATTGATCATGTTCAGGTTCGGCTTCCTTCTTAGGAGAAATCGGAATCCACTGAAGATTGACTCCGTGAGAAGAGAACAAGGATGGTATTCAAAACAAATTTTGTTCTTTGGATCTCCCGTCCACCTCTACAGGAAGAACATACAAAATGCAGTCCAGAAACAAACCCTAGCCATGGCGGAAAGCATAACCCATATTTCCCATAAGGAAGAAAGAACGATAGACTTCCCAATGCCCATTCCTGGGTGAGACCAACATTTTTAAAGGTTGTCCCTTCGAATTCCCCCCCATCGCGCTTCTTGAAAACCAGGTGTTACAAAAGCACGATGGTAATGGCGAAGAATATGCTTTCCAACACGTCTTCCATCTCCTGTGCAAACAACCCCCATGATGCGTTCCCGATGGGATTTTATTAATAGGCTTCTAAAGCAATAATTCGAAACTTTTGAATTTGATTATTTGAAATCTTGTTATTATAATATGTAAAATGTCTTAAAAAGTATTTATATCTTAATTTAGACTTTACTATTAAATATTTACTTATTAATTATTTTTATTTTATTTTTACCGAGGCCAAGGTTGTTTATACGTTGTGATAATCTTTCTAGAGTCCGATGACAATTAAATCCTGGTCAACTACATCCTCTCCCTGATGATAGTCCCTTTTCCTTTCTTGCGATGTCAATCCTGTAACCACTTGACACCGGATGCTAGAATTAGACTATATTTGTGCAATAATTCATTTTTTTTACAAGAAATAATAATAATACCATCATCATTAACAATAGATGTATTTACACAATTAAATAACCATTCACCTTTTTCATTTTCAAATGCCACAAATAAAACAATTATTTGTTCCATTGTTTCACATTCATATGAAAGAAAATTCATTAACGATATTAATGAACATAATTTCAATATCTTAACTTATTAAGTCTCAGGGGGAATGTAAAACAAATAAGTCACATCATCTAATCTCCTGTTAAATTAATTAACCCTTGATTAATTTAACCTCATCTCATGTCACATCCTCTAGATAATGCAAGTTGCACATGAAAATAGATTTAATTCATTTATTAAATCTCTATTTTCCTCACAAGGCATCTTTTGGAATATTCTCTCAATTTGAATTCAAAAATTCCAAGTCAACATGTACATCCAACAAGGCAATAAATTCATCTTACATGTCCTTTGCCTTGAGCCAAGTGGCATTTATTGCATTTTCCCTTCCCTCTTACATGTCATTTCAACAAATTTGAATTTCAAATATTGGCATTTATTGGCACAAACCCCAAATCTTGCACAACCATCATCCATTCATAGCTTGACAAGTGGCACCATATCCTTGGATGAAATTTAGTCCCACATTGCTCAAATTTGGGCCTTCATCCATCTTGAAATCCTATAAATGAAGAGCTCCTCTCCTCATTTCATCATCCACAATTTGAGTAAAGTTACCATGCTCAAATATCTATCAAGTTTAACACCATTGAGTTCATAGCTAGGTTCTTTTGCAGATTTGGCTTGGAGTTTTCATCATTCATCATCAAAAGTGGATCAAAGTTCATCATCAAGTCTACATATCGAAGCTTGCAATCATAGGAATTGGGAAAGGGCCAAATTTCCACATCAAATTGGCACCAATTCCCCCATGGGATCAAGAGTTTGCTATTTAAATTAGGATTTCATCTTTGTCTTATCATTTTTCATTGTGTTCTTGCATATTTCCATTCCTAGTTTGAAATGTAAATGGATTCCATGGGGTATCCTTGTTTATACTTGCAATATCTAACTTAGGGTGTTTAATCTTTTCATTTTGTAGGTACATAGATTGGGGGTTCACATTTTGGCTCTAGAAGGAGGGCTAGACATCATAAATTCTAATATTTCCTCAAAAATTTTGTGTTTTCTTGACACACAAGAAATTCTGAAGCGGTCTCCTCAACGCCGCTGTTTTTAGCACCGCGAGCTTGTCAGTGTCACTGTTTTAGCACCACGGTCTCGCTAGCATTGCTATATAGCACCATGCAAACATAAACTCCACTGTTGGACTCATCCCGCCAAGAAATTTCAAATTTAAAACTGCGCCGCTAGGCTCGCCGATCTGCATAAGTTTTGAAAATTTCTCAAACTCCAACACTTTCGAAAATTGTGATGTTGGGCAAAAAGAGAGACGCTATTGTTCTCTCTGTCCCAACACAGAGTGTCGCTAAATGGTAAAGCGGCGCTGTAAGAGCGACACTGAGAGGAAAAAACAGCGATGCCTTCACGAGTTACGACGCTGGAAGACAGTAAAAGGAAAAAATTAAATTTTTAGCACATGCTTTAATTTATGATTGCTTCTTCCTTTGTTTTCTGCTTTTCAATTTCTGTGTTTTTCCAAAATTTACCTATTTTTCTTCTTTGTAGGCTGGAAGCCAAAAGCAAAGGAACAAGGAGCATGGTGATGATATCTTATCTAATCAAAGTGTTTTTAAACACTTAAGTGTTTGTTTAACACTTCCTTATGGAATTTGTCATCTTTTTCTTTCTTTAGAACACTAGCTTTCATTTGGGTTTAAAAAGGATTCTTTTTGTTTATTTCTTGCAAATGGATTTAAAAAGAATCTTAGAATCTACAACTTACTAGATTTTGCTTATGGATTAAACAATTGAACAAATGTCTTTCACTTGTGATTTGGTGCTCTAAAATGAGCTCACATTTTGCTTTGAGGGTTTAAAAAGAACAAGTTGTGTTTTTCGTGAGGGCTTACTTAGACTAAAGCCATTGGAAAAGGAAGTATGCGCTTCTCTTGCGCTTTATAGTGATCTTGAGAATCAAAAGGTCTTTTCCATGACTTTGGGTTAAGACAAAGCAATCACTTCCACACTTAGATTTAGGCTTAAAATTGAAAAAACTATTGTGCGAGTGTGAGTGGGGGGCATTTTCGCGTACATTCTCTCTCTTTGTTGCTATCAAAGATTGATCGAGTTACGGATTTTATTCTTCATTCACTTTTGTTTATCTTAGAGGGCCTGCCTTGTGGGAAAAAGTAATCACCCAAGGGAATGACTCAACTGGTAACACTCTAAAGCCAAGAGTATTTCCAGTCGGGATATAAATGTTGATATTGGAAGAAACGCCAATATCACGTGGTTGACTTTGACAAGATGGATCTGAAAGGGGACTCTTGCCACGTTGGGTCAACTCCTACGAATAGAAAGTCCTTACTAGAACCCATGTGCTAGAATTTTTCAAAATCCTTTTATCTATTTGTTGGTGCAAGAACGGTCGTTCTAAAACTGCCCCACACTTTTACGGTCTTCTAGTCAAAATGGAAAACATGCCATAGGAGTTTCATGGGTGTTGATGCTTGGTTGCCCCATATAAGTGAGTGTCGTGGAGGGGAGCTAGTGGGGTCAAGCATCTAACCATTTGCTAGAGATAAGCGTAACTGGACTTGTGCAAGTGGGAATCCAACAAATATTTTCTTTCACATCCATAGGATTGTACTTATTCTTCGGTTACAAAATGCATTGCTTGATTGAAAAAATCATGGAAACAAACACTTAACATTATCCAAATTTCAAACCCTTTTGAGGACAAATACAATTGACTCAATCCACATGTTATTGCTTTCCCTTGGGATTACATCCTTAGAGGTTTCTAAACATTGGATTATATCTCAATTTGTCTCCTTAAGTAAACAATAGGAAACCCTTGCCTTAAGGTCATTAAATTTCCACATAACATATCTTGTGGGGTTTGAAGAGATTAAGACATTGGACATCTTAGTTTGAAAACCTAATCAAAGAAAGTGTTTTTGGTAAAATAAAGACATTAAGAAAAGCTAAACAAAATAAATTTTCATATGTGTTGAAGACTCCAAAATCCCAAAAGCAAAAAATCATTGATTGGAAACATGAATGTTCAAATGAAATCATTTCTTGGTTACAAAGGTCTTTAGGAAGCATATGCATGCTCTTCAATACCTAGGTCTTGGCAAACAAATTGTCCTTTTAGCTTCATCTTAGGATCAAAACATTATCAAAATATTTCTTCCATACATCAAAACAAAATCCACCTCATCATCACCTTTTGATAAACCTTGAAATCATCCTTGATACTAGGCTTTATGGCAAAAAACCAAACCATCATCAAAATTATTGAGATAAAATCCTTGAGAACATTATCAAAAACACCTTTGGCTAAGTATGTGTAAATGCATCCTTTTGCATATGCTTAGTCAAAGTTATCAAAATCATCTTGTCTAGCTTAGAGTATGTAGATGAATCCTTCTTCATATGCTTAGTGAAACAATCATCTTGTTTGAATAGGTGTGGGTAGATGCATCCTTCTCCTCACACATATTCAAAATATCATTCTTTGGACAAAGCTATCCCTTAGATCATCATCCAACATCTTAGGATCTTTTTGTTCAAAAATCCAAATCCAAATCAAAAGCATAATCAAAAGTCAAGGACAAAATCTCAAAATCTCAAAATCTCAAAATCCAAAATCCAAAGAATCCAAAGTCCTAAAAAGCCTAGTGTCCCATTCAAGATTCATCAAAAGCCAAGAACATCCATATCACCCATCCCTAGTATCATCATCATATCATCACCTTTGATCCTCAAAAGCATCCTAAAAACTTTCACTTTGGGACATAAAATAGAGATCAATCCAAAGAATCAAGAGATTTCATCTCCCATATTCTTGATCCTTGTTTTATGGTCCAAACAAGATCTCAATACAAGAAGAGTATGGAAGCCAACAAAGAAACACCCACTTCAAGTGACCTTAGCCAAACCAATGCAGAAATGAATCCAACAGAATCAAGCAACCCATTAACCCTCTCATCATCACAACATCCCCAAGAAGAAAATCAAGGAGATGACCTCACTTTCAGAATGTCTCACGAGGAAATGGCAGAAATGCTCCAAAATCCAAACAACCATAGAATCATCAACATTATGATGAGACTTAACCCTTCGTTGTACATGCTTGAACTAGCAAAACAAGGGGCCAAGTTGCCATCGGATTTTGATGTAAGTACTATCATGGACACATCATTTCCCCCAATCTCATCCACCATCCCCATCTCATCTACACCTCCATCCCAAAATTTCACACAAAACATCCCACAAATCACAATATCATTTGCTCCAACCTAGCCCAATGTCAACAAGGGAAACACATTTCTCAATGCTCTTCAATCACATCCCCTTGTTAGTAATCAAAGCTTGGATGCAAGCACCACATTGGAACAAAATATACCCAAAAACTCATTACACAAGAATTTTCCTCTCACATTCCATCATGATCCGTCATCATCATATTTTCACATAGCACCACAAACACCTCTTCTCACAAATTCACAAGAAGAGGGAGATACGTTCGGACTAGGGGGCTTATTCGACACCACGAAATTTTCACAACTCATGCCCCTCACCTTTCCACCTCTTCTGCCATTACCATTATCATCTGCACCACTCCTTGGTTTAGGGCTTCCTCCCCTACCAAGTATCAATCAAACCTACATTCCAACCATCAATCAAAGCATTGCACCAAACACTCAAAATTTATTGTTGATATCGCAACAACAAATGACAAACACACAAGCAATGGCAACATCATCAAACACACTTCTCACATCACAAAGCATGGTCTCACAAGGACCAATCACATCAATACCATTATCCAACACGCAAAACATCAACACAACATCATCATCTACCACCATTTCAAATCCACCACCACCTCCACCACCTCCAACGTTCACCACATCAAATCAATATGATGCAGCATTGCAAGGTGCTTTCCAAAGAGGATACCAACAAGTTCAGACACAAAAATCCATGCAACAAGTTGCTCGGGCTGCACAAGCTGCCAAAGTTGCACAAGCCGCAATACAAGCACAACAAGCACAACAAGCCCAGGCATTATTGCAACAAAAACAACAAGCCACCCAAGCTGTACAAGCATTACAAGCATAAAAGAGTCATGCAAGCACAACTTTTATTACAGCAACAAGCCGCACAAGTGCAAGCCCAAGCTCAAACGCAATCTCAATATCAAGCACAACAAGCACAAGCACAAGCACAAGCACAACTTCTTGCACAAGCAGCGCAATTGCAGGCATATCAACAAGCATTGAAGCAA
>VDFB02072807.1:0-22576 GCA_007258455.2 Sequoia sempervirens
TTGTAGTTTAAATACCCTCAATTTCACGTAAAATATCAAAAATTCAATAAGTTGCATGGCTATGTAGTAACATCACTTATCAACATATAGTACAAATATGTTGAAGTGGCATTAGAATTGATGAATGGTCGAGGGATGAGAAGTTTTGAGTTATGGGAGGTATATCTTCTCATCTTTCGGCAGCACTTTGAGGGTTGCCCAAAGATTTTCAATTTTTTTTCCTTCTCCTTATCCATCATTTTATGGATTTTAATTTGGCATCTTCACCAACATACTTTTTCCAATTTCCTTTTGAGGTAACACTTTTGGTTCCTCATCTTCTACATTAGCCACGTATCCTTTATTGAACACACCGAAATGCTAAGAGGGGGGATGAATCAACATATACTAAAAATTAAACAATTCCATTTTGCATATTAAACATCAAATCATATTAACTGAAAGAAGAGAAAAAATTTAAATATACACCACACAAGGACACCAAGATTTTCACATGGAAAAACCACGGTGAGAGTTAACTCGTAATATATGAAGCTCACTGCTTACAAAAACTACAATGATGTTTAAGGCTCACTACCTAAGTACTTGTAGACTAAGGGGCACAACCTTAGGGCAAGATCCAAGGAACTGCTAAGACTCACTATCTCAAAGCGAGATACATAAAAATTATAATGAAAAACATGAACATGAACTGCTATAAAGAAGCATCAACCATTTGTTGATGTTGTAGTCCCTGTTTTGCACAATCACTCCATCATACTGACTTCACACACTTCATATTTGATATATATTACTCAATCTCAATTCATTGTACTAGGTTACATTCACAAATGAATTTTTTCTTCTATAAATACACTCCAAAATAGCTCAAAAGCTCAATTAGGTCTGCTACAAGATGACCTTTAGATGAAACATATGATACTACATAGGTCGGCTCCAAACATATACATCATGAAGAGAAAATGAGTTACAAATTAACATATGGCATAACAACGCCTAAATATATCTTAACACATCCTCTAAGCAAAAATTAATTAATTAGGATGAACCACAGATGAAAGAAACAAGACTATCTACCCAAACAATGACACCACCACCAAAACTACCAACTACTCAACTTTTCACCACAGAGGAGAAACAAAAAGCATCATGTAGACCAAGATATGAACAATGTACTACATACACAATACCTCTTCAACCACATTTCAAAGTATCCGATCATTAAGTGTTGGTGCACGAAGAGAAACATATTGTTTTGTGGAACAATTAAGCATCTCCAACCAACTGTACTACACTATCCTTTGAAAAACTACACTTATGGGCCACCAAAACACATGATACAGTAATATAGTATGCATTGAACATCATTGAACATGTCCATGAAACCGCAAGGCTAGAACTTCACTTCTGAAGGAATGCGGAGTATTCCAACATGCTTTCATCAACAGTTTACTCTACTAGAGCATAGACCAACACTCTATCACTTATAACTTTCTTTGTAGGAAGTTGTAATGATGAATTATTAGATATAACACCTTCACATCTCAACCATCTTATCTTCTAAACTGTAAGACAAAAACTTGCTCTTTGGAAGGATGCAAACCAAAATACCATGACTCTATCTTAGGGTATACATTGTGAATACCTTAGCATAACTTCTGAACCTTATCTCCACGTGCGATACACCAAACAAGAATTATATCAAAGTAGGCATGTTGGAAACATATTGGAACATATGTACCCACCTCCGCATCACTTATAGACATCAGACTAAACGCCATTCTTCCTTATACTGCACCACTGACTTGCACTACCTGATATCACTATCTTCAGAGCATATACAACTTCAGCATAACATTTGACATCAATAACAACAAAACTCAAGTTGATATCGATGACAACATATTGCCAAAAATCTCCCCCTTTGTCATTGATGGTAACACTCATTTATCTACAAGACTTCTCTCCCCCTTTCACATCAAGGGCAAAGCACATAATAGCCCAAAAAACTATAGCAACTTCCCCTTACTATATAATTTCTATTAAAACTCTCCCCCTGAGATGGAGATACCCAAAAACAAATGCTATGTATAAAATATTTTCAACCAAAACTCAAAAAAGATATTATAATTTTCCACACAAGTATACAAAGACAAAATTGTCTTATCTACACCGTTTCAACTTATTTAGAAGGTAGAATATTCTTAGAAATTACCTTGAGGTGCGCCAGAGTTGCAACCTATAATGGCGTGAATTTGCACCCTTAACCAATTGCCCATTTATTTTACCTTTACTTTAGAGACTATAAGTCTGACGATGCAAATCCCGCCACCATCAGCTTATTCCTTCCATGTAGCCTTATCTTTTTGCGTTGGTGGAGGAATTTCTGCTAGGGGTGCACGTCCACTATGCGGACATCCGCGCACCGTGCTTAAATCCTAATAGGATTTTTGCCCCTGGAATCTACAGAAATGTTAAGTCTTCGGCTAGCTATGAAGGTAACATCTTCTAGCCTCCCTTGACCAACAAAAATCACCCTTTTACCTCTATTTTGGCAATTCAAACTCACTTGTTCACTCCTTCATGCAATTCTCTCATTCTTTCATGCTAATTCTTCCAACTTCTTGATCATTCTTTCACTCTCTCAAGCTCACTCTTGCTCTCTTCTTGGCGATTCTTGTGTTTCTCTCCTCTCTACTTGGCTTCTACTATGTATTCTTGTTGCGACTCCACCATCTTTGTAGGTTCACAAAGCTCCATTCTCTCGGTGTGGTGTCATCTTATCCTCTTGACCTTAAGTACTAGCAAGAAGAATGGTGATATTTCTCTTGCTATTTTATTTGCATCATTGTGTCTTATAGAGTAGCATTCAAGTTGTCTTTGCACTCTATTTGATAGTGTATTTTCTTCTCTTCTTTACTGATTTCTCTATCTTGTTGCATATCTGGCTATCTGTGGAGGTGGGAACACCAAAACGGGGGTCTAATTGAGGCAAACCTGAAAACGCAACCTAACATTTTTCCTTTTCTATGTGTACAGGTGTTCGTTCATCCTTTTGAAGTTAAAGTTGAAGAATCAAATCATATGGGTGGACTGGTATCTTTCCCTTATCTTTCTTTGTCATTTTTGCATTAGAGTAGTTTCTAGTATTCTTATTGTTGTGCTTTCTATTTCCTATAATTTCTTTGCCAAATTGTAAAACTCTATCAACAGGGTTATAAGTAGGCCCTTTGTATTTTCTAACTTTTGTCTAGACCCCAATATGTACAGAATGGTAGCACATCCCTGAGACGCCAGTGTGGCACTCTAGAGTCTAGTTCCCACACTGTCCTCCTTAGACATTGAGCTGTTTGGTTAGCAATTTGAAGCCTTTATGGTCGGCTCACCTAATTTCCAAAACACCGTTTAAATAACCTAAGGTAGTTTAGAGAAGTTCGTCCCTTGGAGCTCCCATATGAACTAGAGCCCCAAGGGTGACAAATCCCCCTTCTCTACACAACCCAATTTTCTTTTGCTAAGGTGAGAATATAATTTCGACATTCAAACGACATAAATAACTTCTCAAACTCATCCACACTACCTAGAGTCTTCATGTTTTGATCAACTTTTTCTACTTCAACAAGCAATCCAGATAATGAAGCAAGTCTCAAGTTCACTACTTCCCTCAATTGACAAAACTATTTTTCAATTTTTTATCTTTCATCCTAAAGCAATGACTGTTGCACATGAATATTTTCTAATTGCGCCCTAGTTGATCCATCCTTGTTTTTTAACAAATTATATATCTTGGCCAATTGAGTAATCTATGGCTAAATGGAGTAAATCTAATCTTTGATGTCCTTGGTGAATTTTGGCCATTTCAAACAAAACTAAAGTAAATAAGTAACTTCATCAATAAATTCCTTAAACACTTTCAAATTTTCTTATTCGATAAATTCTTTTGTCATTTATCTTCCTCAAGGCCTCTCGCTCTGCCTTCTTCTCAATGTGTGAAGACTGATCCTTAAAAGAATCCATCAAAAACTTCAATTTATATTCTAGAGGTAAGGAAGAATCTATGTTTACTTCTCGTAAACCTTCTAGAATGATCTTTTCTACATCATCAATTGAACCAGTCTTTTGTGTTCTTGCAAAATCTCTTTCCTTGTTGAAGCATGCAAGATATCACCAAACTATAACTTATGGAGGGGAGAAATATTTGATAGATCAACTTGTTCTTAATGAGTAGGAACTTGCAGAAGCTTAGGTGTCACCACAAGTTGAAATTGAATCTACAAAGTCAAAATTTCTTTAAAAGAATCTGATAATGAAGAACCCTAACCTCTATCTATGGAAGCATTTTGCTTCTCAAATGTCTCCACTGCAGCATCCTGAACTTTCTTATGATTATCTTCTTTCTTCTGCTCAACATTCTCCTTATCCTTTTCCTCTTCTTTCTTTTCTTCTTTTTCCATCTCTATGCTCAAGAGTTCTTGTATTTTATGCACCCCAGATACACCCTCTCCTTCTTGCAATCCAAAGGGTCCTTGTACTTCTTGCTAACTAGTTATATTTTGCTCATTTGTATCTTTCGAACAAGGTATATTTTCAGTTTCTCGCTCATCTAGAGAAACTTGTGCATTTATTTCAACATCAGTATTATGCTCTTGTGAATCAACATCAGCTTTACTTTACAATTAATTAATGATTTTTTGTGTAGCTTCTTCAGTTTCACTCTAAATATTCCTCTTGACATCTTCACTCATGCTCATCAGCAGATCTATTCTTCTTTTAAGCCAAAGCTCCTTGGCTTATCTTCAGACAATCATTTCTTTTTCTTCCTGGGAAACAATAATCCCAGATTTGTCAATTGCTTGCAATTTTAGCTCTTCATTAGCCTTGATGGCATCTTCTCTTCTTTGCGTTAAAGCCTCAACAAGGCTATCTAGAGATTTATCTACAATGTCACTAAAGAGAATGTTCTACTTCAATATATATTCAATGACAATATTTTCAATTGTCTTCTTTCCTTCAAAGGGACATCTAGATACAGTACCATTGTATCATTTACTAGACATTATTTGACAATTCGATTAAATATTTCATCATAATCTTGAGGATTATGTTTGACCAAAGGAGTTTTCTCAGTCTTCTCCTCGGCAATCTCCTTTCCTTTCTTCTTCTACAAGGGGATTTCTTCTTCTCCCTATCATGCTCTTTTCTCTCTTCTTCTAAAAAAATATTGTACTTCTTCTTCCTCTTCCTCTTTATCATCATGCACATTCAGAAGGTTGATCTTTTCCCTTTTTTCCTGCTACTTAGGTCTAGGCTTCTTCCATTCAACAATCTTAGTTTACATTAGTGCTACAGTAGTAGCCCTTCTTCTGCTAGGAGGTGTTTGAGTTGGTCTAGAAGCTATAGCACAGACAAAGGCAGATCTTCTTGTCCTTCTAGGAGCTTGAGATCCTTCTGTAGGACCCTCAAGAGTGCCAAAATCCTTTTTCAACTCAGACATCATCTTCCTCGCATTTGACATCTTCTCAACCTTTTCTTGTACCTTATTGATTTTCTTATTGGTTTTCTCATCATGTGTCAAACCTCTCAACAAAGGGATCCCTAGGTTTGCTTAAAAAAATGTCACGATATGCAATCCAGTCAGATTCGGTGACCTCATAGGGCAACTTTTTTATCCACGAAGTTCTTGGTTCAACTGCCTCCATATATAACAATTGTCTTTATCCACCATAAAAGTGATTTCATTCTTATATCTCTATAGAACTTGTGAGGATATCCCATCCCTCTTTTGCATTTTTTTTTGAAATGTTTTGAAGAAACCCCAAAACATTGTGTCACATTTTTGGTATTTGGAAAGTTACGCATGTGATCCCTATTTTTTTGTGCAATAGAAATATCCCTTCTCCGGACTATATTCTTCAAACCAAACATTTCTTTCATGAAATAGAATATAAGGAAAACAATCAAAGTGCCATACCAGAAATTGTAGCGTGAATCCTTGGTTCTCAGTAGATTCTCCAACAACAATTGTCACAAGTGCTTACAAAAATCATAATCCTTTTCTTTCTTCTCCATCTGATGAGCAGTGTAGATGAGAGTGGTGGTAGTAGATCCTTCCCTGTTTATGTAGTAAACCTTGTATGCAATTCCCATCGTGGCATACCGGACCCCTAAGTCAGAGATGTCATCCAAAGTTAGGGTTCTTTTGTCGAATTTAACTCCAATAAGCTTCATAACTTCTTCATTCTTCACAAACTTCATTGCCAACATAGGTCCAGTGGAGCACAATCCAATCACAAACCTGATAGCTTCCTTTGTGATTAGGTGGGGTTGATCAAGCCGAAAGATATCTTCATGAATCTAACCCATTCATCTTCGAAGCAAAGGTTGAGGAAACCCTTCCACACATCTAAACCTTTTTCTTCCACATTTCCATACTCTGGCTTGAGTTGAATATCATCATTGAAGAGATGATTGTATCTAATTTCTTCTATCTTTAGATGGTTGTACTCATTTAGCTATGAATGAATGTACATGCGAACATCTCCTAAATGCACCACATGATAGTCCACCGTGGGAGAATGCTCCATCCTTGTCAGTCACAATGTATATATATGGATGTTTCTTAAATGTTGACCTTTGCTTCTCAACAAAATCAATGACAATTGGTGTAGCCATGATAGCACTTTCTAAATTCTAGGGTTTTACAAGCAAACCAGAGAAATACCTATGAATACTTTCATTAAGGTTTACATGCAACACATTGAAAACCTTATGTTCCTTAGCACTTGCATACACTTGATATCTTTTTATTGTCTGATATGTCACAAGGATCCATGATCATTCAACAAACTTTTGTAGAGAGTGTACTTGCTCTGAAACAATGAGAAAAATAATCTATATCACCATTAACCATTATGCTAAAAACTTCAACATCACATGCTTTACAGGGGTTTGAAAAAGTTTTGCAATTACAACTCCCCCTAAGCCAATAATTTCTTTTCAATTACCGGAGGATATATGTGCACCATGTTGAGGTAGAGATTCATTTTGTGCTTCACTTTCTTTCTTTTTTTGTCATACCTTGTTCATTATCTTCTTTTGTTGATTAGATTCAATCTTCTTTTGAGGAGCAGGTCTTACATTCTTTCCCTTGGAGAACCTTGCAATGTGTCTAGGTTTATTACAATTGTAGCAGGTGATATTACAATTGTAGCAGGTGATATTACAATTTCAATGTGTTAGGGTTTATTACAATTCTTTCCCTATGACCAAACTTGTTGCATGTGTAGTGCAATAACCATAGAAGGATAAGTCATAGCATTACTATTCCTTATCACTTCACTTCTGCACTCATTAGCCTTATACCAAACTTATTGCAAACATAGCACTGACCATGAAATTATTGAGAGTTCATAGAATTGTACCTTGGAGACCTAAATGAATTCTAACTAATCTTACTTCTACATTCAAGAGCCTTATGACCAATCTTATTACAATTATAGCAGTTACCATTGAACTTGGAAGGTGCAATTTGTTTAGGGGCAAGCTTTGTGAAGTTCTACTTCTTGTTCCAGATAGGAATGAATCCACCTTCTTTCTTGTTCTCTTGATTTGTCTTTGCATCTCTAGAGGATGCCTCCTTAGGTTTTCCAATGCAGGATTTCTCCTCCCTTGTTTCTTACTTTGCTTCTGCTTAGAAGTTATCATACAAGTTTGCAAATGCACTGGTCATAGCACTTTTCCCTTTTTCAAAACCAAGACCAAATTTATCTTTTGATGGCTTTTGAGAGTTAATCAACTCATTAAGAATTTTAGAACCTCCTCTCAATTTTAGACCCTTGTCAATCTACTTTTCTACTTTTTCAATTTATTTTCTTACAGTGGCACTCTCTTCCAAAAGATTTGAGCATTCAGCAGTTTTATCATTGAGCTTGGTATTTATAAAATATTCAATCCTCTTACATTTTTTAATCTTAACTTTCAAATCAGAGATCACAACTTCTGCCTCCCTGAGTTTAGTCTCAAATCCTTTCCCTCCTTCCATTTGAGTTTTTAGTTTTCCAATTTAAACTTTTGATTCTTTAGCTTGTGCCTTCTATTTGACAATTGTCTCCTTTCATTTTTTAAGAATGCACTCATATTTGATGTTTAGTGTTCTTGCTTCATCCAAATCTTCAAGAGTTGACCGAAGTTCTCCTTCAAAATCTACTTCACAATCTTTTGGATTGATGTCCCAACCTTCACGTTCCATTGACTCTAGATACGGTTCTAGAATAAACATATTGTTGATCTCTGCTATAGACCCCATGTGTTTGAGTGAAAGATCTACCATAGTTGTTAGGCTTCTTAAAGGCACTTGGCTCTGATACCAATTATTGAACATGTGAAATGCTGAGAGGGAGGTGAATCAGCATATACTAAAACTTAAACAATTTCATTTTATAGATTAAACATCAAATCATATTAAATGAAAGAAGACCTGAAATGAAAACATACACCACACTAGGATGCCAAGATTTTTATGTGGAAAACCCAATGAGGAAAAACCGTGGTGAGAGTTAACTTACAATATATGAAGCTCACTGCTTACAAAAATTACAATTTTTTTAAGGCTCACTGCCTAAGGACTTGTAGACTAATGTGTACAACCTTAGGGTAAGATACAAGGACTTACTGAGATTCACTATCCCAGAGCAAGATACATGAAAATTATAATGAAAACATGAAAATAAACTTCTATAAAGAAGCATCCAACATATGTTGATGTTGCACTCCCTTTTTCGCACAATTACTCCATCATACTGACTTCGCACACTTCATATTCAAGATATACTCAATCTCAATTCATTGTACTAGGTTACATTCACAATTGAATTTGGTCTTCTATAAATACCTTTTGCAACAACTTAAAAACTCAATTAGGTCGGCTCCAAGATGACCTCTAGATGAAACATATGATACTACATAGGTTGGCTCCAAACATATACATTATTAAGAGAAAATGAGTTATGGATCAACACATGGCATAACAGGGCCCAACTTATTTGAACACATACTCCAAGGCAAAATTAATTAATCAAGATCAACCACAGATGAGGGAAACAAGACTGGTGGCCTAAACAGTGACAACAACACCAAAACTTCCAACTGTTCAACTTTACACCACCGGCAAGAAACCAAAAGCATCGTACGGACCAAGATGTGAACAATGTAGTCTATGCACAATACCTCTTCAACCACCTTCTGAAGTATCTGATCATTAAGTGTTGGTAGAGGAAGAGAAAGATATTTGTGGAACAATTAAGCATCTGAAATCAACTGTACTACACTATCCTTTAAAAATTACACTTGTGGACCACTAAAACACATGATACAATAATAGAGTATGCATTGAACATCACTAAACATGTCCAGAAAACCGCAATGCCAAAACTTCAGTTCTAGAGGAATGTGGATCATTCCAACATGCCTTTATCAACACTTTACTTTTGCCAGAGCACAGACTAGAACTCTGTCACTTGTAACTCTCTATATAGAAGGTGTAATGACTTGAATTATTGGATATAACACCTTCACATCTTGACCATCTTATCTTCTGAACCAAAAGATGAAAACTCGCTCTATAAAAGGATGTGAACCAAAATACAATGACTTTATCTTAGAGTATACACTGTGAATGTCTTAGCAAAACTTTTGAACCTTATCTCCATATGCGCTACACCAAACATGAATAATATCAATGTAGTCATGCTAGAAACATATTGGAACAAGTGTACCCACCTTTGCATCACACATAGACATCAAATTGAACACCATTCTTCCTCATACTGCATTCCTAACTTGCACTAGATGATATCACTATCTCCGATATTAGCACATACATTTGACATTAATGACAACACATCTCGAGTTGACATTAATGACAACACTTATTACCAACATCCTTTAATTTTGGGTTCCTCCTTCGGGTTAGGTAACTATAAGCAAGTTCTTCATAGCATTTAAGGGTCAATTTTTCATTAGAATAATCAAATGCTAGCTCCTTGTTAAAAGAACAGAGATAAGGTTTCCTCAACTAATTCTAAGACCTTCTACAATTAGAATATTTAAGGGTAATGGTGCTCAAATTTCAAGAGTTTGATTTATTCATGTTTAAATTTATCTTTGAATGAGGACCCCAATAGGTCCCCCAAATAAAAAGAATCTGCCAAAAATATTTAATTGAGGTACCACGATTTCTATCTTTTGATCCCAAGTTCTTTGCTATTCATATTATTTAATCATGTAATTAAACTTTTATATGTTAAAAATTTGAAATAGATTGAATAACCTAGAAGAAATTTTTTAAGAGAAAATCAAAAGTTACATAAACTAGAAGAACATAAAGAATGCAAACCAGGACTCCAAGAGATTATGCAATGTTGATGTTACAAAATTACATTAAGAGCTTACAAGCTGAAAAAAAAACAATGTAAACATGCATAAAAGATACAAATACAAGCCAGGTAGTGAGCTTATATAGAACTAAGGAGAGCAGGTAGGTGGAAAATCCAACCAATACAAATCAACCATAAGAAGTGGAGATGGACCACCAAAAGTGGAGGATGCCACCATAAATGGAATGTGGTTCCACCCTTTAAGGAAGGGGACACCACACACTTATCTCCTAGCAATAAACTCACTTTATTATCCTAAGCAAGCTTAATTAAGTGTAAAAAAACTAGAGTTGTAGCTAGAGTTCCCCTATCTCCGTCTTCCTGCAAGCACTTCTCACTTCCTCAAGAGCACTGGCATGGATGGAGTCTTTTTGCTCGTGGTACCCAAGCTTCTCCCCAATCATTAGAAGGGGCTATGCGAAATGAGGTTGGTCATGCCTTCTCATCGATTCTCAGCCTCTCTACCACCCACCAGGGGAGCCTTTGGATGGCCTACTGGTGGAGTTTCCAGCTGGTTTAATTTCATTAAGATTCCTCAACTAGTCCTTATAATTCCACCAACCCATGCCAATTCAAAGAAAAAGAAGAAAATGATGAGGGTTGGGACCATCCTGTGGATGTCTTAGACCCCGCTGATGTATGGGGTAAACTAGTAGATTGAGACCCTCCTCTATTAGAATTGTTATTAACCAACAAACAAACACACCTTCCATGTAAGATATTTGAAAAAAAAAGATTTTCTTTTCTTGAATAATAAAAACTTACAGAATGAAAAGTTGAATAATGAATCTCCAGACAATTCAAGGAGATCTAGTCAAGAGTTCAAGAGTAATACAATAAGGGTTGAGTGTTTTATAGGAGAAACCCTAACTGATAAAGCGATTAGACAATGACAAGTGACATCACATTATGTGATCAGACAGAATGATCTAATAATAGCTCACTTCAATTTATAAACAACACTTAGCTAACAAAAAAACACTCGTAAGTTTATTTTACATGCATGAAATCAATTAGACTAATAATCAATTAAATATTAATTAATTATTAGCTAATGCATTATTACTCTTCTTGGTGTTTCCAAATGATTGTCTAGGTTCTCCTAATATTTGCTAACTCTTATGCTTAGAAACCCTAGGTTAGGGCCAATGAACAAGAGATAGATTTACAATTTCTCCTCTACACTTTAGGCTTTGCAAAACAAATGTAGGTTTCCCTCTAGCATCATGCAATAATAGTAACTTGCAATGATGCCTTTGCTAATAGATTTTTCACACTAAATTTGTAAGAGGTGCACTTGATGGGCTAAATTATCTTTAGTATCTTCTATATGAACTATTATGACTTGTAGTGTGGGCTAGAACATAACATAATGAAAATTATAATAAAGTAAAGATTGTTTAAATTTTATATCTGATTCTATCTCATACTTAAACTTTGAGAATTAGATTGATCAGTGACTTATCCACACAAAGTTTAGAAATGAAGCAAACTCCTACAACAGATCAACCTTTGGCTTCTAAAAATATTACCGCCTTACAGCAAGAAACTAACAAATGAACAATATTATCAAACTATTTTCAAATCCATATTATCGCAGCATAACCTTAGATAGATGAACTAAATACAAAATTATTCTATTCCTTGAACAAAATCTAACAATTCACACATCCATAACATAAAATGTGAAATGAGAACAAAAAGATAATCCTTGATTATATTGATTCAAAGGTAATGTGTACAATAGTGGACAGAATAATAAATTGATATTTAACATTTGGTACAATACAATGAGTATTTAGGTCATCTGTTGTTATTATATAAAAAATTGACAACATTTCCTCTCTTTGTTTCAGAGGAATTACCTATTCAACCTAAAACCTACATAAAGATTTACAGACTCTAAAAAGTAGAACCCCTTGAATGAGGCCCAAAATTCCCTTTTATCAACACAAGGAAAGCAACAAGAAAAATGCCTCATTCAACTGCCTAGTCACTAGAAGATAAAAATCCAAGTGGTCGCAATATTTACAAAGGACAAAACTTTCTCAAAAATATGACTATTGCCACAAAAGGTAGTTGGAGATCTTTTGTAACATTAAAGTCAATGTATGGCAGGAGATCTTCCAAAAAATTCCCTTTGAAGCTGAAAGGACACCTCTAACATTCTCCATATGACAAGCCCATGCAACAATTATACCTAGTGGTTGAAAACCAATTCAAATGCAACTCAAGTTGCATCATCCTACTCCTCCATGTGCTCTACCTGTCCTGGTGAAGTGTTAGTCGTAGGTGGCAAAAAGTTGTTGACTCTCTCGAGATGTGACTTGTAGTTTTCTCCAATCAAAATTTGCACTAAGTCAGGGAAACAAGTAAAAAACTATACTCTAATTCGATTATTGCATCAATACTGGCACTGAGCTGATCGGCATCAACCTCACCCTCTTTATTTATCTTATTATACATAGGAGTGAGAAGCTTTGCAAAATTTTCCTTCCACTCCAAATAAGCGATGACCTGCCCATCTTCAGTCAAAATTGGAGACATGTAGAACTCCTCAAAGCCCTCAAAACTGTTGAGCTCCCTCCTTATCATATCTCTATAGTTAATATCATGACTAATTATGTCATCCAAAAAAACTGACCTATCCAAAATGTCAGATACCTGGTTGCCATCAAAATTTGAATTCTTGATAAGCAATCTCAGTACCTCAATTCCTTGCAACCACTTAATCTGCATGCATCTGAACCTCATCCATATTTGATTATGGTTAGATAATGCATCCTCCAAAGTTGTGTATTTGTCCCACCTTGTTCAATTGAGAGATGATCTTGGATAGCCTGTACCCCAAAATTTTATCTACCAAATTAGAGACCTTCTTCACTGATGCTTGAGCCTCACTTACTTGCTCTAGAGGGGGTAATAACCCATCTACTATATTGAGCCTCTGCTCAACTCTCTAGTTTAAGGCATTTGCCTTATCAAGGTCTACTTGCTATTTCTTAATAGTAGCCTTTGTGAAGAGGGTTGCATTAACTGTTAAGGAGGCCGCTTCGGTTGCACTTGTATCTCCAACCCTCCTAAAAATGAGATGGGTTGTAAGCTCATTGGGGTTTCTTATTACTTGCAGCTTATTTATCTCAAAGAAAATTGACCAAATAGCTAGAGTCTCCTGTCCAATGTGGAATCCAAAGCCAAAGCTCAAGTCCTCTGCTTGCTCTTCCGAACCCAAAATTGGATTCTAACCCTCATGCCTCCTTATGGTTTCAAATGCAATGGTTGAGATGTCCCATTCAAGCAGTAATAAAAACACTGTCTTCTTTACCAGTTCTCTATGTAATGTCCCCATTTTTAGCACTACGCTTCCTAGTGACTATTAGCCTATTTCCAAATGTCGTAGGTAGGTCAGAGGCAGAATTAGAGTTCTCGGTTGTTTGGAGGTCTCTTTTGTGGATTCAGGGGTTTGCATGTCGGAGTTTTACAGTTTGGTTTATGGATTCCTTCTGGGTGTTTAGAGACCTTCGCAGTGGTATGACATGCATCTACATCTGACAACCTTTTTCAGACTTACTATTTTTAGTAAGTTGTGACAATTGCCCGATTTGTGCTCAAAATATATTTCGAGTCACTTACAATTTTAGTAGTATGCTATTTATAGTAAGTGCTATTTCTAGCAGCTCAATTTAGGGGTTTCCAAAGGGGTTTCTATTTATACTAGTGGTCGGTATTGATGTTGCCATTCTCAGTTCGTCACAACTTCCTAATTGGTCTTTAGTTTCACTCAGCTTCAGGTGCTTGGCATACACTTACTATTTATAGCAGTGCTAGTTATAGTAAGTCACCTTTGGGGAAGTTGGTCCTAGGCCAGTGTACTTGCAACAACATTATTATCCAGTTTTCAGTTGGAGAGCCCAAGGTTGCATTTTAATATTTGCTTGTTCGACTACTTAAGTAATTTTATAAAGTTAAATTATAACTTATATTGAGGGAAAAGTGGTCATTGAAGTGTACCAAGGCGCCTAATGAAACAACTTTAAGTTGTTTTTAAAAGATTAATTAATATTATTTTCCCTCCTTATGTTTGGACGCCTAAGAGAAAAGGGAATAAAATATTTAAATGTTAAATATCTCAAAGGGAGAATAGCACTGGTTTTATGTTGAAAAATTAGGAGATTTTTGGAGTCCATTCGCCCTAAGTCTCATATTATGAAGTTTGGCTCTCATTTTTCCTCGTCCAGACTTTGACGACATATTGAGATGTTGCCAGATTATCTTCTGGTTGCCTGGGTTGTGTTCTGAGGATGAGAACACTTCATTGTATTGGCTAGTTTCAGTGGTGAAACTCCACCCTAATCAAATATTGGTGTTTACAAATAGTTGAGATCACAAGAGCTTCAAACATTGATTTACGGTGAAGAAAAATGAGGATATTTCAATATTTTTGATTATTTTTGGTGTGGAATGCTTCGTATTTAGTTTTGGTGTGTTTGCTAAAGATTTTGATGTGTTTGGTTTCATTTTGTGGGCTTTGCATTTTTGGGTCAGAATCCACCTTTTTGTTCATACCTCTAAGTCAACCTGAAGAATCAAATTGGGTATTGGAAATAATGTTGAGTCTCTCCATTGCGATTATTTCAAGCACTAGTTTGTATTTTTTGATGAAGATTTGGATTTTCTAAGGTGAATCAAACTTTTCAGAGGGACGCCTCTTTGTTCCTATGAAACCCTTGTTTGCAACCAACAAAGATGGGTTTGGTCATTGTTCTTTGTGAAGCTAAAAAGGAGACAAAAGCGTTGGGAGGCCAAGAGAAAACGAGCATCATTGTTTGGGAGCTGATCATGGTCTTCAAATCTCTTATTTGCTGTTGTAACAAGCTCAAACAGGTCTGAAAAGAATGTTGTATTATTCTGATTCGAAAATAGAAAATTGAATGTTCATGTTGTTGTTTCAATCTCTTTAGAAAGCTTTACAATCTTAGTTTCATGTTCAATGTAATCTGTTCTTTATGATTAAAATATATTTGAAAAAAAAACATTGAAGAAAATAATAACCAACAAACACAGAAAATAACAACCTCAGCAGATTGAAAAAAATATATATATAGGGGTGTACATTCCAGTGGTATTACAGCCAAATCCTTCCTGCCATCATGTGTAGACACTGAAAACAGCATTACAATTCTATGAGCGCAAGAGAACAGAGGTATATACAGAGCGAAATAAGAAAAGGTCGTTGGCAGGCCCCACCTATTCCAGAAGGTCCTCACAATATCAGGTGTACTAAGGGCTCATTCAGAGACTTCTCGGGAAACAAAAATGCAACTAGATAATCATGGTGGTGATGAGAGAATATTTGGTGGTGAGGAGAGATCTTGGGGTAGCAGGGATGATAGAGAGAAAGGGAGAGCAAAAACACCAAGTGTTGGAAGAATGTTTGAGAGGAAATTAGATGCAATGATGGATATGATGTCTCAAATGATTGGGAAAATGGGGCAAAATGTAGTGGTGCAAAATAATCCACAGGATAATACAGGGCATACAGGAGAGCATAGTGCCTCAAATCAGCAAAGTGGTAATGGGGGACAGCGAACTACAGTTAACACATTCATCTCTTCCAGGCCATTTAGGCCCACTTTCTTAAATCCAGAGACACCTCAACCTAATCTAGAAGATTTTATGCTGTTCGTGGATAGCCTAAGACATAACCATGCTGAGTATAACTCACTCCCTGATGATATTAAGAATGACTTATCTTACAACAAATTCATGGACCTGAAAAGAAGAAGGAATGGCAATGGGAGTAGATATTATCGGAGAGGACCAATAGTATAGAGGGACTTACATCATGCCATCAAGAAGGCTACGCTTGCACATTTTGATGGGAGTGACGGTTGTTCAGCTAGGGCTTATACAAAAGCTTGACAATATCTATCCCTTAGACCCATAGCAGAGGAAGAGGCAATTAAATTTGCCATGTTACACTTGGATGGGGTAGCACACGAGTGGTGGTACCATGGCCTGGTCACCTCGAGTCATCGGTCTATCACTACATATAATCAGTTCACCACTAGACTCAATGAAAGATTTGATAAAAAAGATCTAGAGATTCATTTCAGAGAGCTGGCCCATCTTAGACAGTATGGTACACTAGAGGCATACATAGCTGAATTTTAGAGGATTTCAGTGATGGTTACAGGTATCACAGAGAGACGGATGGTAGTCTTATTTAGTGAGGGTCTTATAGAACCACTCAAGGGATGGATTAAGGCTTTTGACCCACCAACTTTACAGGATGTTATGAAGAAAGCAAGGAGTATGGAGTGGGCTACCCCCAAATTTAAAAATAATTCCCAACCTTTGATGCATAAAAAGGATAAGAGACCTTTCACTAAGGACACACCTCTCACTAAGGACGCACCTTTCACTAAGGACACTTCACAATAGAAAAAATCAGTAACAAGGCTTGATAAAGACACACTAAATGACTTTAGCTTCAAGTGTAGAGATAAGTGGTCTAAGGATCATGTATGTGCAAAGGGGGCAATAATACATCAAATAGTATACTATTCAGCTAAGGAAAGTGGTTCTGATTTCTCAAACCAGCAATCAGATTTTGATGATAAAGAAAATGAAGAGCCACCAAAAGAGGTTGAAAAAGAGGAACCAAAGGAGTGTAATCTTTCCCAATTATATAGTTTTCAAAATAATCAGTCCTTACACATTAGAGGAGTCCGTAAGCGGCAGCGGATGATAGCTTTGATTGATTCAGGTGCCACACATAATTTCATTCATGAGGGACTTTTTGCACGTAAGGGATTACAGACAGAAGAGGTTGATGGATTCAGAGTGATGGTCGCAGATGGTTTCACCATTAATTGCACTCGAATGATTCCACAACTTAGCATTCAGTTGGGTAATCATGAGTTTAAGGATGACTTCTATGTGGTTGGTATTGGGGATACATATGTAGTGATGGGCATCCAGTGGTTACGTTTATTAGGAGAGATTAGTCTCAATTTTCAGACCTTAGAGGTGAAGTTTAATTCAAAAGGTAAGAGTGTGGTTTTGAGAGGGTTGTCACATGGTGGGCCACGTGTGGAGTCTAGCAAAAGAAAGGGAAAAGATGTGTGGCAGTAGCCTACAATACATCTTTAGAGCTGTCCAGTGCACTTGGGAACACTAGTATCAAGTTTGGTAACACTAAAAATAATAACACACCCTTGGGAGATAGTTGTGTTGACACATATGGTGATGAATTGGTAAATGATTTGTTTGGACAAACAACATCACAGGAGGAGCATAAAGAACAAAACAATTCGCCTTCTAATACATGGAATCTTGGTGAGACAGTACCTTAGTTTCACAGAGAACCTAATTGGGATAAATTTACTTTTGATTATGGAGCTAATCCGATTTCTACACCGCAATTAAGCATGGTTAATGGCATTGATGATGATATTGGTCTTGATCTTGTTCTTGAGAACAAAACAGATTTTACATTGCACATAGCTGAACATAAGCAAGGACCTGGCAGCTTTGTTGATTTGGAATCACAATCAACTCTTGGGGGTGGTCAACAATTGCCTTTTGATAATCCTTGTTTGACATAGGAGCTGATAGGGTATATAACAACCCACTTTTTGAGTTGGGTGATGAAACTACTCCTAGTTACAACACTGTGCATTGGATGAAAACAACAAGGTTTGGGACCCAGGTGCAACTTCTAGTCATGAAGTATTGTCTCCAAAATGGACTAGTGGGACTACTTCCAGCCTTGGTGCCTGGGTGAACTTTTTGACTAGCCTACATACGATTTCGATTTGGGATCAGCAGCTGAGTTGTACCCAATTGAGTTTGGGTGCCAGTTATGATTTGGTACAAGGACATGATTCTTCAGCTTATTCCTTGCTTACCTCTCCTACATATTGAGGGGAATCGCGATTTTATTACTGCTGCCCACACTTTCTTGAGTTGGTTATGCAAACACTTCTCATTGAGCAGATTGATTTCGAGTTGGGGTAGCTGGTTGTGAGTACCTTCACAGATACAGTGCTCCCATTATCTGCTTCCATTTTGGTGAGTGAAGCAAGGGCATACATTGTTCTGGTTGATGGCTTATTGATTGTTGTAGTTTGGGATAGGAGAGTACAGTCCAAGCACATTGGGTTGATAGTGGTGTCCAGTGTGACACAACTTCAGCATGATGGTTCCTTTCTTAGATTCACTTGGAACCCAAGATTCACATTGAGTTTGAGAGCAACTACTATTTGGGATGGTAGAGCCAATGTTGATTTACTTGAGCTTATGCCTATAGCACTTCAATTTGGTTCTCTTGAGGGACATTTTTTGAGTGGATTGAGTCTTTGTGGTATTTCATCACTCTTCTTGCTGGAGTTATTCAAGAGGCCTCATGTGTTGGTCCCTCGCGGGACAGAGTTTTGAGTAGATGGAGCTACAGACCTCCTAGATTTATTTGGGACCCTCAGATACTACTTGTTTGGATGCAGATAAGTTAAATTTATTTGGAGTTGTGGTGGTATTGCTTGAGGACAAGCAATATTGGGAAGGGTGGACTGTAATGTCCCCATTTTTAGCACTACACTTCCCAGTGACCGTTAACCTATTTCCAAATGTCGTAGGAAAGTCATAGGTAGAATTATGGTTTTCGATTGTTTGGAGGTCTTTTTTGTGGATTTAGGGGTTTGCATGTCGAAGTTTTACAGTTTGGTTATGGATTCCTTTTGCGTTTTCAGAGAGCTTCGCAGTGGTATGACATGCATCTGCATTTGATAGCCTTTTCTAGACTTACTATTTTTAGTAAGTTGCTACGATTACCCGGTTTGTCCTCAAAATGTATTTCGAGTCACTTACTATTTTTAGTAGTATGCTATTTATAGTAAGTGTTATTTTTACCAGCTCAGTTTGGGGGTTTTCGAAGGGATTTCTATTTATAGCAGTGACCGGTCTTGATCTTGCCATCCTCAGTTTGTCACAACTTCCTCATTGGTCTTCAGTTTCGCTCAGTTTCAGGTGTTTGACATATACTTACTTTTTATAGCAGTGCTATTTATAGTAAGTCACCTTTGGGGGAGTTGGCCCCAGGACAATGTACTTGCAACAACATTATTATCTAGTTTTCAATTGGAGAGCCCAAGGTTGTAGTTTAATATTTGCTTGTTCGACCGCTGAAGTGATTTTATAAAGTTAAATTATATCTTATATTGAGGGAAAAGTGGTCATTGAAGTGTACCAAGGAGCCTAATGAAACAACTTTAAGTTGTTTTTAAAAGATCAATTAATATTATTTTCCCTCCTTATGTTTGGACGCCTAAGAGAAAAGGGAATGAAATATTTAAATGTTAAATATTTCAAAGGGAGAATGGTGTTGGTTTTATGTTGAAAATTAAGAGATTTCTGAAGTCCATTCGCCCTAAGTCTTATATTATGAAGTTTGGCTCTCATTTGTCATCATCCAGACTTTGACGACATATTGAAATGCCACCGGATTGTCTTCTGGTTGCCTGGGCTGCGTTGTGAGGATGAGAACCCTCCATCGTATTGGCTGGTTTCGGTGGTGAAACATCCACCCCAAATATTGGTGTTTACAGACAGTTGAGATCACAGGAGCTTCAAACATTGATTTACGGTGAAGAAAAATGAGGATATTTCAATATTTTTATTTTTTTTTGTGTGGAATGCTTCATATTTAGTTTTGGTGTGTTTGCTAAAGATTTTTGTGTGTTTGGTTTCATTTTGTGGGCTTTGCATTTTTGGGTCAGAATCCACCTTTTTGCTCATACCTCTAAGTCAACCTGAAGAATCAAACTGGGTATTGGAAATAATGTTGAGTCTCTCCATTGCGATTATTTCAAGCACTAGTTTGTATTTTTTTATGAAGATTTGGATTTTCTAAGGTGAATCAAACTTTTCAGAGGGGCACCTCTTTGCTACTGTGAAACCCTTGTTTGCAACCAGCAATGTTGGGTTTGGTCATTGTTCTTTGTGAAGCTGAAAAAGGAGGCAAAGGCATTGGGAAGCCAAGAGAAAACGAGCATCATTGCTTGGGAGTTGATCGTGGTCTTCAAATCTCTTATTTGCTATTGTAACAAGCTCAAACAGGTCTGAAAAGAATGTTGTATTATTCTGATTTGAAAATAGAAAATTGAATGTTCATGTCATTTCAATCTCTTTAGAAAGCTTTAGAATCTTAGTTTCATGTTCAATGAAATCTGTCCTTTATGATTAAAATATATTTGAAGGAAAAAACATTGAAGAAAACAATAACCTTCAAACACACAAAATAACAACCTCAGCAGATTGAAAACAAAAAAAAAACAAGGGTGCACATTCCACTCTACCCCTTTCAACGGTCATAACATCCATCTCCTCCTTCACCTTCTGCCGAAACTTCTTAATGGTCTCCTTTTTCTCTCTTTCAAAGAAGTTGCTTGCTGTGAGAGTTAATCTTAACTCCTCTCCTTGTTTTCAAGGACAAGGTCCTTAAACTCCTAGGTGGTGATGAATTGTTCATCTTGCAAAAACTCCTCACACACCTCAGCCCTAATATCATCGACCACCTACCCATCGGTTTCAAAATTGATGACTAGCTTGTCATTAGTGGGCATCTCAATCAACATCCTAAGAGGGGGGAGCATCTGTTGTACTATGAGAGCGTCCCCATTCATATCCTCTAGATCAAGTGGATAATCCACCAGAGATCAATCCATTGCAGCAATTTCTTACAAAGGGGTAACAGGCTATGGACTTGATGGCATCTCTGTCCTTGAAGAAGAAGAAGCACCTGGTGTTCTTGGAGGCATCTATGAAACATTAGCCCACAATTGGTTGGCATTATCCAACATAGTCATCATTTTGACTAGGGTGGAATCCAAAACCAAAGTACAAGTCCTCTGCTTGTACTTTCGAACCCAAAATTGGATTCTCACCCTCATGCCTCCTTATGACATCAAATGAAATGGCTGAGGAGATGTCCCAACAAAGCAGGAGTAAACTCCTTGCCTTATTTACCAATTATCTACCCTTTTCAGGGGTCATAGCATCCATCTCCTCCTTCACCTTCTACCAAAACTTCTTATTGGTCTCCTCTCTTTCAAATAAGTTGCTTGTTGTGAGAGTTAATTTTAACTCCTCTCATTTGTTCTTAAGGTCAAGGTCCTTAAACTCAGGTAGGTGGTGATGAATTATTCATCTTGCAAAAACTCCTCGCATGCCATAGCCCTAACATCATCCACCACCTGCCCACCAGTTTCAAAATTGATGACTAGCCCATCATCAATGGGCCTCTCAATCAACATCCTACGAGGGGGGAGAATTTGTTGTACTATGAGGGAATCCCCATTTAAACCCTCTAGATTAAGTGGATAATCCACCATAGATCCAGTCATTAGAGCAATTTCTTGAAAAGGGGTAACAGGTTGAGGACTTGGTGGCACCTCTGCCTTGGAAGAAGAAGAAGCACCCCTAGAAACATGGATCTGCTCTTTTCCTCTCGTTCTCTGCCATCTAAATCTTGACCCATAAATCTCTCCTTTTGAAAACCTGGCTCTCTAAAGAGCAATTCTTGATCAGGTCCTCAATGTTGTCTGGATAATGAGGGTAGACAAACAACTTGTAAATTCCCCTTTCCCTATTGATGAAGCCCTCCTCCTCAAAACTCCTAACCTTGTCAACCTTCAACTTATAAGGGAGCAACTTCTCCTTGATCAACTCCATACCAACCCTTGAAAAGGCAATGAAATTAGAGAATTTAACTGAGACAAGGAGGAGGACATGTCTTTTATTGTTTCTAAAATGAGTCTTATCAGACTCATTCAATTGCCACATCAACTCCAAAAATGCAATTATGTTCGAGACATCCTTAGGGAGCACATGGGGTGCCATTGGAGTCCCATATACTCTGATTATTGTGGCATCTGAGTAGAAGAACCACTCACCCTAATTATGACCAATTCCCCTTCCAATGGTGAGGTCCTTTGGCCTGAAAAATCTTCTTATCTCCTATAATAATCTCCAATCTACGAGGAGGCCTAGCCCTCTCCTTGGAGGCTTCAAAAACGACTCTTCAAAGGATGAGTAATTGGACTAGTAACAGCCCTTATCCCAAATGTAGGCCCATTCTCGGA
>VDFB02072808.1:0-11998 GCA_007258455.2 Sequoia sempervirens
CAAACTGCTCTGGCTTCTTTTGACATAAACTCAACATATGTCTTAACAGGAAATCCTTGGGGCCAATTGCAATGTAAGGCGTGTGTTAAATTCCGAAGTTACAATTGATCAATTTTATTCTTTTGAAGCAAGTTAGTTTCCCTTATATTCATCTCTATGCTTTTGAGCTAAGGCCAATTGGTTGGGGAAAACCGTCATGCCGATCTCACAAAAAGTTCCTATTGGGTGTTTAGCATTGGCAAGACTAGGTGGCATGATCTAGGATTTTGATGTATACCCAACATGAAAAATTCAAAGTATTGAAACAAAGAGAACTGACAAACAATAGAAATAGTCATAACCTACAGTTTCAAATGGATCATGGATTCAAATTCTGTTCATTTCCCATGTGTCTCATATGGATGTTTATCTCGTGCCTTGTTTCATATGAAAGTTTATTTTTCCTTAAGGATCTGATGGCTATTGAGCAGTTGAACAAATTTGACCTCCAACTAATGTAAACCTAACTGCCTTCGAAAATGGTTTACCACAATGCTATACAAATAGTACCCAACTAATCATTCATTAAATAGTCTCATATCACAGAGACGAACTTTATGAAAAAGACAATTTTGTAAGGGGTGAGTTCAAACTATAAACATCTTAAAAAATAAGATTAACACTCTTCACACACAAAGCAACAAACATTCTTAAACGGCTATATTTTCCAGGAATATAAACATGGGAGGATGTCATACCATACATATGACTCGCTGGACTTTCCGAACTCACGAAATCAGATAAAATTAGCTTCTCATACTCGCTAGATCCCCAATAATACCCTCTCAAAGAGATTTGCAGAGTAGAATCGAGTCCTACTTTGTGTTCTTGCATATGAATTTCTAGATTGTAAAAATTCTAGATTGTAAAAATTGATACATATTATAAAATTGAATAAGTGAAAGATTGGTATTCGAACACTTAGAGTAATCAAGAGATGGCTTAGACTCTGCCTCTACAATTGGTATTACTTATTATGATTCATATTCGTGGGGAGACTATTCCAAAATGATAGTTGCAGCAATTAGTTTCTCTGAACTTATCACTGAACAAGTTTTGTGGGGGAATTTCAGCGGGTTTGGAGAAGCTTATGAATCTGAAAAACTTAGATTTGCCTCAAAATCAGCTATCCGAACAAATTGAAAGTTCTTTACAAAGATAACTTCCTTGGAAAATCCAAAATGGAAGAGGACTTGTTATTTGTTTGGCAGAATCCCTTAGAGGAATGTAGCCTCATGAGATGCCTCAAGGGAATGTAGCCTTATGGAATGCCTTGAAGGCAAGGCCTATGAAAAGTTTGACAAAATACCTTGTGGAAATGTGAAACCGTAGCCCAACTACACATCTAATAAGTACTTATTTTCATCAATAAAATGTGTTGGATAGTGGAAACTGAAAATAGTGGAGAGCTAAATTCAAATGTGAACTCAAGAGACTTGGCTAATTCATCTAAAACTTCAAAATGCAGAGCAACAGAAGACCAGTCCGCCTGTATAAAAGTTGGATCATCAACATTGATTAAACAACTTGGAGGTTGATACCATAGCTCTGGTTCTTTTCATCATTTTTATTATTCACGTGAAATTAAAAGAGCTATTCTAATATATATTACTTAAACGTCATTCTACTCATATGTTTTACTCAGGACCCAGTTTTTCTTTCCCTAAAATTTCAATTTACATTGACTAATTGCTGTGATTTTTGTTGCAGAACGCCATGGAGACATTTCTGTTCACATCGGAGTCGGTTAACGAGGGGCACCCAGACAAGCTATGCGATCAGATTTCTGATGCAGTTTTAGATGTGCGTCTGGAGCAGGATCCCGACAGCAAAGTCGCCTGTGAGACCTGCACAAAGACCACATGGTTATGGTCTTCGGCGAAATCACCACCAAGGCTAATGTTGATTACGAGCAAATCGTTCGCAAGACCTGCAGAGAAATTGGCTTCATCTCCGACGATGTGGGTCTCGATGCTGACAAGTGCAGAGTCTTCGTCAACATTGAACAGCAGAGCCCTGACATTGCCCAGGGTGTTCAAGGTCATCTCACTAAGCACCCTGAAGAAATTGGGGCAGGGGATCAGGGTCACATGTTCGGGTACGCCACTGACAAAACCCCTGAGCTTATGCCCCTTACCCATGTCTTGGCTACCAAGCTGGGCGCCAAGCTTACAGAGGTCAGAAAGAATGGCATCTGTCCCTGGTTGAGACCTGATGGAAAAACCCAGGTCACAATCGAGTTCAAAAACGAAAAGGGCGCCATGGTTCCCCTGCGCGTTCACACTGTTCTCATCTCTACCGAGCATGACGAGACGGTGACCAATGACCAGATTGCTGCTGATCTGAAGCAGCATGTGATCAAGCCCGTGATCCCTGCAAAGTACCTGGATGAGAACACCATATTCCATTTGAATCCATCTGGGCGTTTTGTGATCGGAGGGCCCCATGGAGATGCAGGGCTGACTGGAAGGAAAATTATCATTGACACATATGGTGGACGGGGAGCTCATGGAGGAGGGGCTTTCAGTGGAAAGGACCCCACCAAAGTGGACCGCAGTGGGGCCTACATTGTTAGGCGGACTGCCAAGAGTGTTGTTGCAGCTGGGCTTGCGAGGAGGTGTATTGTGCAGGTATCCTATGCCATTGGTGTGCCTGAGCCTCTCTCTGTGTTTGTGGACACCTATGGTGCTGGTAAAATTCCTGATAAGGAAATTCTCAATATTATCAAGGACACTTTTGATTTTAGGCCTGGTATGATCTCTCAACTTATCACTGAAAAAAGCTTTGTGGACGAATTTCAGCGGGTTTGGAGAAGCTTATGGATCTGAAGAACTTAGATTTGCATCAAAATCAGCTATCCGAACAAATTGAAAGTTCTTTAAAAAGATAACTTTCTTGGAAAATCCAAAATGGAAGAGGACTTGTTATTTGTTTGGCAGAATCCCTTAGAGGAATGTAACCCCATGAGATGCCTCAAGGGAATGTAGCCTTATGAAATGCCTTGAAGGCGAGGCCTATGAAAAGTTTCACAAAATACCTTGTGGAAATGTGAAACCGTAGCCCAACTACACATCTAATAAGTACTTATTTTCATCAATAAAATGTGTTGGATAGTGGAAACTGAAAATAGTGGAGAGCTAATTCAAATGTGAACTCGAGAGACTTGGCTAATTCATCTAAAACTTCAAAATGCAGAGTAACAGAAGACCAGTCCACCTGTGTAAAAGTTTCAAATGCAAGTATCTATTTACCCACTAACCTAGATCATCAACATTGATTAAACAACTTGGAGGTTGATACCATAGCTCTGGTTCTTTTCACCATTTTTATTATTCACATGAAATTAAAAGAGCTATTCTAATATATTTTACTTAAACGTCATTCTACTCACATGTTTTACTCAAATGCCATTATATTCAGTGTAACCAAGAATTCACATGTTAAAAATGCATTTCAAACAATTAAAAGATTGGCAAAGAGTTCACACCTCAGCCTCTTCAAATCGAAGTTTAAAAAATTCAAAAAAACTCAGAACACGGGAAGAACGTGAGCCATCGCAAACATACCTTCAAGGTGGCACATAAAGCCGATTGATCTTCAACCAGACACTTTGCAGAGCTCGATTGGGAATCAGAAAATGCTGCATTTCTGCCATTATGTCCACCATTTAAAGAATGAGCAGAGCTCGGTTGGGAATCAGAATATGCTGCATTTCTGCCATCATTTCCACCATTTAAAGCATAAGCAGAGCCTTCATCTTTAGAATTAAGCTGTTGTAAACCTTGTCTTGTTGTTGGTTAACCTCAAGCCTTCTTTCTCCGTCCGCTGGAATCTCCGAAAAACTCTTTGTCGTAGAATTGTCGTCCCTAATCTGCAGACAAGTCCGCTCTCTTTTGACGAACCCTTCCCAGCTCGAGCATTTCACCCTATCAGCAGTTGCATTCTCTTTGTCATCAGTATTTTGTCTTCTTTTAGAAGAGGTCCGCGAATTTATATGGCAGAAAGGGGAATTCCCATTGCTTTGAAATCATTATCCAGATTCAGACGTCGCATTACATAAACTCTGCTACTCTTGTTGCGAATCTGTCAATTCACTTGTGTATTTAACCTTATAATTGCTCAAAGTTATTAGATTTCCACAATCCATAAGAGTTATGAATAGCTGTTTCTGGATTTGATTGTGTAAGCTTTTTTGAATCAACGTTTCGAATCACACTCCGTGATCCATCATCAGGATAGAGAGCTCAAGGATATGAAAATTTGTTGCAGACCTAACAGGTATAAGAAGAGGCAGAAGAATGTTAGATATTAGGAGATAAATCTTTGTTTATGCAATAGATACAACATATCATTATCTATATTTATATTTTAATATAAATATATCCCTTGGGCCTTGTGCCTCCTATCCCTCTAACATTCTTCTACCTCTTTTTATACCTGTTGGATCTGTAACAAACCAATTTTTCATATCCTTGAGCTCTCTATCCTGATGATGGATCACAGAGTGTGATCCAAAATGTTGATTCAAAAAGCTTTTAATCAAATCGAGCTTGACTATATAATTGCTCTTAGAAAGATATTAACAAAATTATAATTGAAGTTTTACGAATTAGTTAAAATGGGCGGCATAGGTACCCGTTGCAATTTGAATTTGCACTTTTATTTTCTTTCATTTCCTTTGCTTTTTCAGCAGGGACTCTAAGCCCTTTTTTAAATGTTATAAAATGTTTCATTTCAAGTTTTTGAGTTATGTAATTTTTATAGGGGTAAATTTATATTCTAAAGTTTTTATTATATATTTGTTGAGATTGATTATAAAGGTTCATGTATTGTGAGGTTTTGATTTTTTAGGGGAAATATAATTTTTTAGAAATTTATTTTTAAATCATAGTAAATGAGAGGAGAGGTCAAGTAAGCAAATATGCCCATCCACAATCAATTAGTCATTAAGTTAATATGAGGACCACTTCTATTGCAGAATCACATCCTTTGGATAGCATTTTGTTTCATCAAGAATTTGTTGACATATTAACTTCTTAAATTTGAGATTAAAGTGAGTGAACTTAGGCTTTTTAAGAGGTATGTGACGCATGAATATTTTACAACAATTTCTTTACTATCGATAACCCATTTTGGTCCTCATATAGTGCTTGTGATTTGTCCTACTATTTCCCACATTATTCTTACTTAACTTTCCTAACTTAGTTTAAGTAATAACCCTCACAGTTGCTAGATTGGACTCATTAGTTTTTATGCTTTGATTTGATACTTTGATACTATGATGGTACTTGTTTTTGTGTGATTTGGATAGTTAGAGTTGATGATGATGTTATTCCATTACTGGACATGATTATTTCATATGACATTATGGTTGGTGATGTTAGTTGATTTTCAGAATTATATTATGATGCAGTGATTTAATAAATTATGTTATGGAATGATTTGTTAGTTTAGAAATGTTAATTTATCGGTTATATTATATTGTTAGAATAGATGTGTGATGAAGGACAGTAGCAACATCACTTTCGTGGGTGCCTGCTACATTTGCGATTCCTTCTCACAATGCAATGCTTTGATTTTATATATGTATGCACATGTACACGACCTCGTTTGTATGCAGGGATTGCAGGTACAGAGTCTCGATTCCACCTGCTTCGGCAGGACAGGGCAAGCACCAATAACCCAGCGGTATAATGTTGAAATAGAGATGACAATGAAGTCTACTGTCCCATGATGAGCCGTCTTGTTTAAATGGTATTGTGCGTTCTTGTTATTGTCGTTCTTTGTGGTTGTCGTTTGTGTTTTGTCATATATTATTTATGTTGGTATTTTTTTATGTTGTGATTTATTTAATTAAATGATGGGAATAATTGTTTATTAAAATGTTAGATTAAATTGTATTTAAATATTTAAATGTTTTATTTATTTTAAAAGTCATGTGTTTTATTAAAATTTAATTAAATATTAAATTGTGTTTATTATTTTAATTAATTATCTTGTTGAGGATAATTATTTAAATAAATTACTTAAATAAACTAAATAATGTGCTTTGCAAGTAAGTTGTAAAAACAGAATTAAAACAAAAAGTATTGAAGAATAGAAAAATAAAGAGAATAAAATAACAGAAAAAGAGGAAAGAACGAATGAGATTTGAGAGTTGACTGAAAAGCTTGTTTTTAAAGAAATAATTTCTTTTATTGTGGATTTTTAGAGCTTTTGGAAGAAGATGGCAATATCTTTTATTTATTGAAAATTTTGTGAACACACAGAGGATTGTTGAGACAGGGGTTGCACCAAAATAATTGTTCTCTACTGTTGAATCTTCTGAAGTTTTTTGTTATCATTAGTTCTTCGGAGAGTTTTAGAAAGGGATTATCAATCTTTGTTGGTATTAGTCTGGAGAGAGTTTTTCTGAAATAAAGAATTGGATTCAAATTCGAGCTCGGTATTCTGGATAGGAGATTTTGAAGCAGGAACGAGAAGCTCTTCGTAAAGGCCATCGGATTCAAGCAGGCATCATCAATTTCTCAAATAAGCGCAGGACTCCAGGTTTTATCTACTTCCTCTCTGGTCTTCTGATTTAAAGAAAACAGAAAAATAATTAGATTATTTGGTGAAAGAAAAAATGAAACCTTTGAAAAGAGATATTATTGAATAGTGAAAATTACTGAAGAAATTACAAAGATTGTCTATGAAAATTACTCTATGAATATTCTTTCAATTTGGCTGTGTGAAAGTAATGTTGAGCTTGTGAAAATAAACTATATGTCTTTAAAATTGATTTTGTTTTATTTTAAAAAATAAAAAAAATATAGTTTCTTTCAGATCAATTTATTTTGGGGATTATGAAGGATATCTTTTATATATACATATAAGTATATTTTTATTTGTCCTTTTGTCTTCTGTACCTGAAACTGGTTATTGCTTCCTATAGAAATATATAAATTATATATATATATATGTATAAATACACACAAAATTCGTGTGTGTGTATATATACATATATATATAATATATATATGAATCTATTTATTTTCGCATTACAATCTTTTTGAAAGTCGGAAAGGAAATAAAATCGATTTTTGGGCCGAATCGGCTATCAGATTCTGTGCCTGTAAGTGGACGGAAGTTATTTTGATTTTTTTTTTAAATATATATAAAATAAAAAAATTATTTAGGGTTTGGGAGGGACGGACTGGCCGTACCCCCCGTACCTTGGTGCAGCTTAGAGACTGCCGCACAGCAGTCTTGAAGACTGTTGTGCGTGGCAGCCTTGGCTGTTGTGCACAACAATCCCTAGGACTGTTGTGTGCAGTCCTTGCAAGGACTGCGATGGCAGGGCTTGTTTAGGTTGTTTTAAAATTAATTTGAATTTAATTTAATTTAATTTTATATGTAGTTAAATTTATATATATCTATATTTATATGTTTAATTATATATATATACAAATATATGATTAATTATGTTATAGATTATAATGTTTTCTTTTATATATTCAATGAATAGATTGTGAAATTAAATGGAATTTTCTTTTAAAAATAGAAAGTAATGTTATAATTATGCTAGATTAATGTTGAATTTTATATTGAGATAGACCAAATTGGTGATTGTTGTTTAATTTTTCCATTCTAGCTTTATGGTTTTGACTTTTATATCGATGTGGGAACCCCGTTGTAGATTGTGAAACTTGTTTCCAAAGGCATGTTTTATTTTTGTATGCTTATACTCGTATTTTGTACCCGTGAAGTTGCATGATTTTCATATTATAATTATTATTACGGGAGGGTTGTACGTCATTGTGGAGACTTTGATTTTGAGTATGTTGCGAGATGGAGTTGCCTCGCATGTTTTGTTTTGAGGTATATGTTTTATTCGTCAGAGTACAACCCTTGCCTTATTTTGGTTTTTGTTAGGGGTCTTAGGGAGAGTGGCTCTTCGTGGGGGCCGGCGCCTCGAAAGGAGGAAGAGCTCAGGAGAACCCACATAAGAGTAGTTAAACAAGTGATAACCTAAAAATAGAATTTAGGGGGATGGGTAGTAAAACACACAAGATACTAAATATTGGATGCCTCGTTTATACATTAGGGCTATCATAGACTAATGATAGACTGAGAAGGTCGTGGTCGGCAAAGTCGTAATCTCGTCCCCATGAGAGGTTATCGACTTCGCATAAGCTACCCTATGGTGCCAGCGCCTCAAGTAGGAGGAAGAGCCTGGAGATCCATAGATGGGTGTTGGCGCCTCAAGTTGGAGGAAGGGCCAGGAGATCCCATGAGAACTATGCGATGACACTCTCCACTAGACACCCATTTGCCTTGTTGCTTATTGCCTCTGGAAATGTCTTTTGGATGTCATATCAGTTCTTCTGGTAATTGCATTCTATATGTTATTTCAGATTCTTTTGAAGTTGATTTTTGAATGTTCTTGTGTGACTTGTTTAATTTTTATTGTTTTGTTTAATTGTGATGAGTTTCATAGCTTTATCTTATTATGGGGATTCATGAACATTGTTGATTATGTCATTGTAAACTTTGAGTTTGTATTTGAGTTTGTACTATGTTGTTCATGGAGTCGGTTTGACAATCATGGTCGGGTTCTCTTCCTTGTCACCTCTGAGCACGGGGGGTGAGTTTTTATAATTCACATGGTTGGGTGGAACATGCTCCGCACCCGTTAGGTTCCCCATCGGCATTCTTTGTTTGCAGCATTCCTTCAGTTGGAGGTTGTTCTAGTGGATCACTTCTAATTTTGATATTATTGTACTTTGTATCATCCCACATGTATGGGAAGTGAATTGTAACTCATTATTGAGAACATGTAATCTTATGTTTAAACGATGATGTAATAGTTAGGATCCTTTGTGACATTATTGTAAATGATTCTATATGATTGTAATATAGGATGTAGTGATACTTTCACTCTTGGTTTATGGTTGTACTTTTATTAATGATTATTGTAATATAATTGGTTATGTTGTTTTAATAATTATCTTTTACTATTGGTTATTATTTGTGTTGCGATGTGACCTCGCGTGCCCCAGAGAATGTAACGCTAAGTTGTTAATGTGAAATGTAAATAATGTTCGGATGCATGTTTACTTTATGTTATTTAAAAAAAAAAAATTGGTTGCAATGTTTGTTCTCTGGGGTTTGCACGACGGGCGTTACAGTTTAGCCTCCTAGAAATGTTTTTTTATTGCCTTAATTTTTTGGACAAGTGTCTTGGTTAATGTCATCATCCATGACAAGTGATGATTGATTTTATTATTTATCATATAAGGCATAACTAACTTCACCATTCAATGGTGATGGCATAAACTTTATTTAGGATTGTTACTTGTGATTATAAACCAATATAAGAGTTTTTCCTTGGTTACTTCCAAAATAACAATTCCTCCCTTGATTGTATATATACTTGTAAATAAGCAAATTTCTCTACACAACTTTGAATGTTCTAGGGTAAACTAACTTCACTAAAGGAAAATAAATTGCAAAAAAATATTGTAGAGATTGAAGATTACAAAATCCACCAACAAAATATAGTAAGTATTTGGAGTCCCCTATCATTCTTCTATCCCTCTTAACTCCACCTACAACATCTCTCCACAAGTGCTCAAGCCAAGGGGGAGATTAATGTGCTAACAAGTGACCAAGTTAACTATCACTCTGTCCCATTTGTTTTATTTTTTGATTTGATTATTTATCGTTTAATTATAATTACATGCTTATTGCACACATTTATTTTAAAATTTTATCAACCACACTTTTCCATTATGAAGTGTTTAGATTTAACATATCTTCCAAAGCCTATACTCAAAATCACTACAAACCATGCTTGCAATATGTTAATGAAACAGACATCCAAAATGCCTTTTATCGCTTCCAACATCTCCATTTCTCCCACGTTGAAAACCTTTCGTAGCTCTGGTTTGTAACCTTCCCCCGAAAAGCCATTTGCCTCTCTTTGGTATCAAGGCATATTATTGTGTCCATTGTTCATTTTGTCCAGAATTCCTTGCCTTGCGGGCTCATAAAGCCACCTCGTTTCCATACGTTCCTCCCCATTTAATCCTCCTTGTAAGTGAGATGAATTCCTCTGCCCTCCGAGTACTGCTTATTCTATCTTCCACGTGTGTGAACTCCATTAAATCTCCTTATATCGATCCTTCATAATTTGTCGTCATATCAATTACCCGTTTGGATAGTTTGTCGGCCTCCTCATTCCCTTCTCGATAGACATGGGATAATTTGAAATCTTCCAAAAGAGCTATGCTTTCCCATATCCAGGAAATGTATTTTCAGATTTTCCAATTGGGGGTCTCTTGCATATGATGTTGACTATGATTAACAAATCTCCCTCATTATTTGACACATATCTATCCCAATCCATGTCGCCTGTATTTCGACTTCATTGTTCGTTCTCTTTGACAACTGTTTTACTTCTTCCACAAGTGTCCTACCTGATTGGTCTCATAAGATGCATCCTACTCTCGATGACCCCAGATTTCCCTTGCAGGCACCATTGAAGTTGACTTTCACCCAACCTTCGTCCGATAATTGCCACTTCACATCAATCCCAGATAAGAGGATCAACCCTCAACTTTCTATACACAAGGACACATAGACCAATGTTATATTCATGGAAGATTCAACATTTTGTTTTCATTATATTTTAATAGTCCAATTTAATTTAATTTTTAGATCTTATAAATTTAGTGTAACTATGTGAGTATACTTTATTACAATAATATTACAATGAGACAAATTTCTTTCAAAACTTATAATTTATAAGTGTATACATTATAAATAATATGTAATCACATTAATAGCTTCTAAATATAGTTCTAAAATTATAGTACCTTAAACTATTAATTATTATATTTAGAGGAGTATCTTATAGTAGTGGGAAGAAGTGAACTGTAATGATATGAGCATGTTAACAAAAATAAATAAAGCATTAAAATATTACAATAGTAACAAAATATTAAACAAAATTCAAAAAACTAAATATTAGTAATTACACACACATGATAGGTCTCCAATATGAAAAACAATTTTAAAAACTTAGAAAGGAAGAAGTAAAAGAATAAAAAAGAATCTCAAAATAATATACCTAAAAATAATCAATTGAATGTAAGTGTTAACAACCATTACAAAAATTAAGTGCATAAATTTCATTTTAAAATTTTAAAAAATATTCTCCAATGCCCAATATGTGTACACCTTCATTTCCCTATCATATTCATTTTCTTTTTTTTCTTTTTTAAGAAGACCAATATCTTAAAAATCCACTATAAAAATATGTTTATGAAAATATATCTTGATATTGATAAATATCTAAAATATGTCTTTCATATATGTTTATATTTATATTATATAAATTATAAATTGTATATTTATTTAAGAATTATTTTATTTTACTTTAAAATTATTAAAAAATAATTTAGTTTTATTTATATTGTTTACTTGATTATATTTACCAAAAAATTAGTTTATTTCATTTTATATGCTTAAAAAATATTTTAAAGTTATTTTACTTAAAATTTCTTTTACTTTAGAATTATTTAATAATTAATTAATTATATTCATATTGTTCAATATATATATATAATCAATTTATATCATCTAATTAATAATTAATTTTGAACTATAAATATATAGATATATAAAGTAGTGGTTAGAAATTTTTTAATTTTAATAAATATAAAGTATTTCAACACTAAATTAGCAAAATTAGATCGATAATTTATGAAAAATAGATATCAAGTAAATTATCTATCTAAATGAAGAATTTTGTTTATAAGCAAAATCTATATTTAATTTTATTTTTAATAGATGTCATAAATTAATATACTACCAATTAATTAGCCAACATTAGGCAAAAATTGGGGTGGGGGACCTAGATCGATTAGCTAAAGCATCATGTTGCAGGCAAGAGGTCACAAGGTCTAGTCTCCCC
>VDFB02072810.1:0-33746 GCA_007258455.2 Sequoia sempervirens
GTGAATGTGGTATATGAATATATATTTTTTATCACCAATATGAATCGGTGGCTTAGTGTCTTGGAGCTACAGGCTAGGGGGATTATTCCTTAATGATGTACTCAAAACATAGGGAGAGCCCCTTTAACCTCTTGGGTGAAGAGACAATGTTTCACTCCTCTCCTTGTGAATTAGTTGATGGTTGAACTCAGGTTGGTTGGTATGTCGTGCATTTAGAGTATGCAGCCAAACCAACCTAGCTGACCTTTAGGTGCTATGTGAATATTATGTTAGAGTATTATTCTAAAATTTATGTGATTTTTATTTTCTCATGTTCTTGATTCTTACAAGTGGTATTAGAGCCATACCATCACCAATGGGGTAGATGTCTGTGGGACATCTCCACAATCTCTGCAGCTTGCTGTTCTAGCATTTTCTTCTCCAATTTATTTCTTTTCTTTTTCCCTCCAACTCTTCATCATGATACTCATACGAATCTGCTACATGAAATAGTGGTGATATACCCAAACCTTTGTGTAATTCATCTTCATATGCATTTCCAGAATCAAACTTCCTGATAATCTTGCAAGGACTAACTTCATCTTTAGCTTATTATGTGTCTTGAGGAAATCTTTCCTTTCATAGATATACCATTAACTCATTCTTAATTCATATGCTTTTTATCAATCTTCTCCTCATACATAGTGTTCATTCTTTCCAATTGTTTTCTTACTTTCTCATGCAATATCTTCATGTGATCTACAAATTCCTTTGCTTTTGTACTTCTCTTTTCTTCATTCCTAATGTCTCTCAACTTTGTCAGATTCCTTGGATTAGTTCCATATACTATCTCAAATGGTGTTCCTCCTATTTATCAAATTATTATAAGCAAATTCAGCTTGTGCTAATGCCATATCCCAATTATTTGTTCTTTTTTGGTTAAACACTTTAATAAGTTACCCATACTCCTATTCACCTCTTCTATTTGTCCATATGTTTTTGGGTGATATGGTAAACCGAATTTTAACTCAATTTTCATCTTTTTCCATAATATTCTCTAAAAATAACCAACAATTTTGGCTCTATTAAAAATTATGCTCCTTGGCAATCCATGCAATCTTACAACCTCCTAGGAAATTCAATCAACTATATGTACGGCATTGTTTGTTTTCTTACATGCTACAAAATGTGCCATCTTAGAAAATCTATCAACTACAAAAGTTGAATCATGACCTCTTTGCATTCTTTGAAAGCCTAATATAAGATTTATATTGATATCTTCTCAACTCTTCTCTAGAACGGGCAATGATTTATGCAATCCAACATTTTGACTACTACCTTTTGCAACTTGACAAACTGTGCAATTTTGAACATACCTTTTTACATCCTTATTTATGTTTGGTCAAAACTATTTTTCACTTACCATTGACATTTTCTTGTCAGTACCAAATGTCCTACTAGTCCATCACTATGCTTTTATTTCATCAAAATTTCTGTCATTGAGCTTCTAGGAATACATAATTGACTTCATTTGGATAACATATGAATTATCATCCTAAATCAAATAGTCTAACCACTTAGTTCTATCCATACTTACAAGCTCTTTACATGCTTTGGAAAAATCAACATTAGCTTTACACAAATACATTTGGATCCAATTATTTCAACTCTCATTTCAATATCAACAAATTTTGTCTCCTACTCAATGTTGGAAATGTTAAGTCATTGATGCCAAATATGAGAGGACAAATGTTGTCATTGATGTAAAAAGAAATGGATAGGATTATTGGCAAGACAATTATCCATGTGTAGCAGGTTGATAGCAACAGATTTACAGATGTATGACAGATCTTCAAGAAGACGTATGGAAGAGTTTATGAGCAGATGTTTAAAGAACTTATGAGCAGATTCGTAAAGAATGAATAAGTAGATTGAGACATGAACAAAATTAGGATGCAAATCTGAAGGTGAAGTCTCAAACATGAAACAGCAATTAAAGTTGGGTAATAAACAACAAAACAAATAAAAGTTAAAGTAGTGATTAAGTGTTGATAGAAGGCAGCAATTAAAAGTGAAAAACAATGATTCATATTTTTAATAAAGACAAAAAGTCACATAAAAACAAAATCAGAAAAAGACAAAAGTTGAACAAGACAAAATCACTAGAGGACAATTTTGAGAAGAAGACAAAAGTAAATAAGACAAAATCACTAGAGGACAATTTCGAGAAGACAAAAATGAATAAGGCAAAATCACTAGAGGACAAAATTTGTTAAGGAAAGGGCTGGAATTTGTTTGTGAAGGGCTTTTAGAAACAAAGAGACATATCATCCACAAAAGACATATCTATTGAAAAGGTATAAGAGGTAAATGGTAGGAACATATGAAGTAGTGTGTGTAATGAATATTATATGAATAAGAGTAGATTGAGAAAGGGTTAAAGGGAAGAAATATGAAGTCCATTTGTGTAACGCACTACAATTTTAAAATATAAATTAAAACTTTACAATTCAGACATAAAAGTAAGAACAATACCATTTTGATTAAACAATTTCTTTTCAAAACATAAATAAGAAACATCTTTTGCATCTTTAAACTATTTCATTTCAAATGAAATTACAAAGCATGAAGAGAAACATACATACATAGCCCGTAGGCTTTTGACACCAATAGAAATAAGAAGGTCCAGGAATCCGTCCTGTCAAGCTTTGGAGCATCCGTCGGGTGTTCGTGGAGGAGAAACATCACTCGAGCGTTTTTCCGCCAACCACGGACTTATAATGCGGTCCCCCACACGATCATTTTTCAATGAACAGCCCTCCCTTCGAAGAAGAGATTGGTTGGGTAACCTTTAATGACTACCAACTAGACATAGTGCTGTGATTCTACAAAACTAGCTTTCGTGCTAACGGCAAATCACAAACTAGGTTGTATTTCGAAATCACGGTGAACTGACAGTGTAGTACAACAACTAAATGGTTCCTTACACTACTTTGGCCAAAGTGTTTACGTTCAACGAAGAACATAGGTCATATGTCCCATTCACTAGCCAGGTTCAACTTGACTTAAGGCTATCTTAATTCTACGCGTAGGTTGGTCTATCGGGGTAGTTCGTACCCTAGACTTCCTACAACATTTTACTTTTGGAATGATGAATCTATTAAACAAGATACTACAACTGACGCCCTAATTCAGGATATATACATCCTAGGGATACAATAACTTGATTAAGTTGTTTGTATTAAGTTGTAGAGTATATCTTGCAAATATACTTGACTCAACCCTAGTAACTATTATTTAAACACAAGCATATGCTCATTATATAGAGCCATATAAACACAATACAGATTACTTTCCATTAACTAATGTAAAGTGTACACCATTGACAATAAAAGCCAAACAAAAGCCATGAGAAGACTATATTCATGATAATGGTTAAGAAACTATTATTCTTTTTAGTTCAATCTTAAGATAATCAAACTCATTTCTTTCCAGCCATGACTATAATTCAGAGAATTATCAGATTAATATGAAAAGTAAGAGTTTTGCATGCCTGATTTAGCTTTCCACAAGTTTGGGAAGATAACTCCTTCACTGGCCTTTACTCAGATCACTTTCAGCTTGGATACTTGTAACCAATTACTCAACACAGTAAAAGGCAATTCCTGATTACTCCTCTTCTATTCAAAGATTACCAGCAATTTCAACTTTTGCTCTCTTGTATTAACAAAATAACTTAGCAATTCTTCTACTATGGCGAATTCACTTTTTAGCTATAAAATGCTCAAGAAACTTGACTGTAAATTCGTGTGAGAAAGAATGCCAAACGCAGGTATATTTATAGGTTGAAATCAAAACCGATTTCCACCTTCTATGGCGCCAGAACTGCCAGCAGGTTGAAGAATATTTCAAATTAAAAACGTGTATCAATTTGGTGAGGGTTTCGACCTCCATGTTTGACAGCAAGAAGTTTATTTCCTTTCGAATTTATTTCAGACTGTTAAAAAACGTGACAACTTTCAACTGGCGCGTTTTTATAGTTAGGTTAAATGCCAAGTTTCATTTCAGACTTTTTCCTTGCTCAAATGGCGTCCACATTTCATTCTTTTTGCAAAGCAAGAAATATCTCTTCCATTTTCAGACGCCTGGCCCTAGTCGCGCGATTTCTCTGCGCGTTTTTCATTTTCCTTCATCATTTTCGCGTTTTTTCTTCTTTATTTCGACTTTGTAAATCTTCAATATTTAAATAAAGTTTTCAAAATAAATATGATGCATTTGCTAAAGCTTAGAATTGAATTCCAACGGATTCATTAGAGAAATCCGCGATTTAGAGAAATTCGCGAATTTTCATTTTCTTTATGATTTACATTCGCCTTTTATAAAAGTGTTTCAAATGTTTAATTTTCATTTCATTTGATTTTGTCAATTCTTGTATTTAAATATATTTGGTATATTCTATTAAAATACTTATATAATATAGTTTATGTATAATTATTTAAAATATCAATTTAAATAATATTATATACATTTTAAACTATATTATATTAATATTTTAATATAATATTAAATATATTGAAATACTTATCTTTATACTAATACATTTATATTCATTTACATTATACATTAAACATGTAAATTATATATATGTATTCGTATAATTTCAGAGGGAAGATATCATTACAATATATAATTCATTTATCTCGTTAGCCGTGGGTATGTATATTTGTATATATATCAGTATATATACTACATGTATAAGTAAATACATTTATATCGACACATACGTATTCGTATGTACAAATACACATATCCATCTCTAACCAGAACTTATCATTTATAAGGTTATACTGGCAAGCATCACTTGTTTACACATTCAGAAGAAGACACGACTCCTAATGATACTAGACAAGCCTACAGATGACTTACCTTTAACCAGAACAATGACTTAGCTTACACAGTTCTAAGGTTTGTGTGTGTATGTCCAGTTGGTATCCATTACTGTTTACCCGACCAAGTTCTTCCCCGAGTGATATCTCTCCTCTGTCTCGAGGTACAAACCTGTTTCCTGCAAATCATGTCACGACAACGGGAATCATATGCTCAAAACAAAGCAGAATACATGAAACATTTCAAAAGTTAGATTATTCATAAATCAATAACCTTATATTCTCCTTTATGCAGTATTTCACCAAGAATAACATCAAATGAAACAACATTCATATTGAAAACGAGGTACAAGCATCATTAATTTACCTTCAGAATTCACATTTACTCTATCTAGTAATGGTAAATTGTAACGTCTCAATTTGGGATGTAACAAAGTTCTCTTTAGGCTCCACACTTTATTCGAGGCCTAACAGATCATTTGAAAGGAATAGAGCATTTGACAAGAAGGATCCACCTGATCCACAGAGAAGGAATGCACCACCCTTTGACAGGGAAACATTGAATGATTTACGCAAGAAAAAGTTATGTTTTTGGTGCAAGGCACCTTATGATGAAAAACATGTATTCCCTCTTCGTCCTAAAGCCAAAAGTAACCAAAGGAGTGGTTTTATGAGGGTGAAGAGCAATCTGATCTGTCAGACCAGCAAGCTGATTCAAAGCATTCAAATGATGAAAGGTCTGAAAATGATAGTGAAAATGAGGGAGGAAAGAAGTTACAGGAGGCACATCTGACTAGTCTTCAGAGAGATGGATCTTTTAGGCTAGGCTCCTAGCAAGTCAGAAAGTGATTACTCTACTCGACACTAGTGCCACTCATAACTTTATAGATGCACGGTTGGTAGAGAGACGAGGCATACAAATTGAGGAGTTTGAGGGTATTCGGGTCAAGGTGGCTGATGGGTACACCCTCAAATGTGATAGGAGAATATCAGATCTTCCGATGCGGCTTAACAACTATGAATTCAAGGCTGAATGCTATGTTGTGAATATGGGAGATACTGATGTGGTACTTGGGATGGCATGGCTTCATGATTTGGGTGAGTTCACACTCAATCTTTGAGACATGGAGATGAAGTTCAAGGTAAACAGGAAATCTCATGTCATAAAAGCCATCAGAGAAAGTATTTTGAAGGTGGTATCTTTTAGACGGATGGAAAGGTTCATTCGTCATGATATGGTAGATTGGGTTCCAAAGTGTATGTTGTTACCAGCACAACAGGAGCAGCAGAAGGTTGAGTATCATCCTGACATTCAAGAACTGAGGACTAAACACTCTAAAGTGTTTAGTGACATTCCACCTGGTAGACCTCCAGGTAGGGACATCGAGCATATCATCGAGTTGGAGGAGAGCACAAAGCCCATTATGATCACACCATACAGACATTCGAAACACCTCAAGGATGAGATAGAAAAAAAAATCAGTGAGTTGTTGGCTATGGGGCATATCAGACTTAGAAAGTCACATTTTGCTTCATCGGTTGTATTGGTGAAGAAAAATGATGGGTCACTACGGATGTGTATAGATTACTGCCAGCTTAATAAGAAAACAATCAAAAATAGGTACCCTATACCCCGCATTGATGAGTTGATTGATGAGTTGCACAGTGTTGTCTTCTTCATGAAGATTGACTTGAGATCCGGGTACCATCAAATTCGGATGAGGGAGTAGGACATAGAGAAAAACGCTTTCAAGTGCCATTGCGGTCACTTCAAGTTCTTGGTTATGCCTTTCGGTCTAACCAACGCCCCTACTACCTTTTAGGCTACAATGAACAGAGTTTTCAGTTCTCAGCTGCAGAGATATGTGTTGGTCTTCTTCGATGACATTCTGGTGTACAATAGGTCATGGGAGGAGCATTTAGCTCACTTGAATACAGTTCTGGGTATTTTGGCTGAGGAGTCCTTGTATGCCAAGAAGTCCAAGTGTGAGCTAGGCATGGCTGAGTTGTATCTTGGGTACATCATCAGTGCCAAGGGAGTCAGTATGGACCCTGAGAAGGTCCGAGCTATAGTAGAGTGGCCAGTACCAGAGAACCTTACCCAACTCAGAGGATTCATTGGGTTGTGTTCTTTTTACAGACGATTTGTTAGTGGGTTCTCATGACACGCCGCACCCCTTACTGATCTGACAAAGAAAGGGGCATTTGCTTGGTCACCGCAGGCTCAGGAGTGTTTTGACAGATTCAAGGTGATTATGACTTCGTGTCCAGTTCTAGCACTACCAGACTTTACAAAGTCTTTTGATTTGTATTGTGATACCTCAAGAGAGGGCATCGGTGCCGTATTGATGTAGGAGAGACACCCTATTGCTTTTGAGAGTAGGAAGCTTAGGGGTTGTAACGAACACACTTGTACGATAAAATTAAAACTTTACAATTCATACATAAAAGTAAGAACAATACCATTTTGAACAAACAATTTCTTTTCAAAACATAAATAAGAAACATTTATTGCATCTATAAACTATTTCATTTCAAATGAAATTACAAAGCATGATGAGAAACATACATACATAGCCCGTAGGATTTTGACACCAATAGAAATAAGAAGGTCCAGGAATCCGTCCTGTCAAGCTTTGGAGCATCCGTCGGGTGTTCGTGGAGGAGAAACATCACTCGAGCATTTTTCCGCCAACCACGGACTTATAATGCGGTCCCCCGCACGATCATTTTTCAATGAACGACCCTCCCTTCGAAGAAGAGATTGGTTGGGTAACCTTTAATGACTACCAACTGGACATAGTGCTGTGATTCTACAAAACTAGTTTTCGTGCTAACGGCAATTCACAAACTAGGTTGTATTTCGTAATCACGGTGAACTGACAGTGTAGTACAACAACTAAATGGTTCCTTACACTACTTTGGCCAAAGTGTTTACGTGCAACGAAGAACATAGGTCATATGTCACATTCACTAGCCAGGTTCAACTTGACTTAAGGCTATCTTAATTCTACGCGTAGGTTGGTCTATCGGGGTAGTCCGTACCCTAGACTTCCTACAACATTTTACTACTGGAATGATGAATCTATTAAACAAGATACTACAACCGACGCCCTAATTCCGGATATATTCATCCTAGGGATACAATAACTTGATTAAGTCATTTGTATTAAGTTGTAGAGTATATCTTGCAAATATTCTAGACTCAACCCTAGTAACTATTATTCAAACACAAGCATATGCTCATTATATAGAGCCATTAAATAATACGCAGGTTGCTTTCCTTTAAGTAATGTAAACCGTACATTATTGACAACAAAACCATGATATGACTATTTACATGATACTTTTATATCACAACTTATCACATGTTTAAGAAACTGACATTCTTTTTGAATTCAATTTAAGTCTACCAGACAGTCAAACTCTTTCCTTTCCAGCCATAACTATAAATCAGAGACCTATCAGATTACTCTGGAAAATTAGGAAAATATGTAAAGAAAGAATTTAGCATGCTTGAATTAGCTTTCCAGAAGTTGGAAGGTAGCTCCTTTACTGGCCTCTACTCAGATCACTTTCAGTTTGGATTCTTGTAATCAATTACTCAGCACAGTAAAAGACAATTCCTGATTGCTCCTCTTCTATTCAAAGATTACCAGTAATTTCAACTTCTGCTCTCTTGTACTAACAGAATAACTTAGCAATTTCTCTCTTATGGCGAACTCACTTTTTAGCTTTAAAATGCTCAAGAAACTGACTGCAAATTCGTGTGTGAAGGAATGCCAAACGCAGGTTTATTTATAGGTTCATTTTGAAACTGATTTCCACCTTCTATGGCGCCAGAACTGCCAGCAGGTTGAAGAACGTTTCAAACTAAAAACGTGTATCAATTTGGTGAGGGTTTCGACCTCCATGTATGACAGCAAGAAGTTCATTTTAATTCGAATTTGTTTCAGACTGTTAAAACTGTGACAACTTTCAACCGGCGCGTTTTTACAGTTAGGTTAAATGCCAAGTTTCATTTCTGACTTCTTCCTTGCTCACATGGCGTCCAAATTTCATTCTTTTCGCATAGCAAGAAATATCTCATTTATTTTCTGACGCCTGGCCCTAGTCGCGCGATTTCTCTGCGCGTTTTTCATTTTCCCTTCTGCATTTTCGCGTTTTTTCTTCTTTATTTTGCTTTGGTTAATCTTTAATATTTTAATAGAGTTTTCAAAGTAAAAATGGCGCATATATGCAGGCTCATATTTGAAGATTAACACTTCAACGTATACATTAGAAAAATCCGCGTTTTCTTACTCAATTCGCGATTTTTATGAAATCCGCGATTTTTAATTTCTTCCAGATTTGCATTCGCATTTAATAAAAGTGCTTTGAAATGTTTTAATTTTTATTTCATTTGATTTTGACAAATCTTTTATTTAGATATATTTGTTTATTCTATTAAAATACTTATATAATATAGTTTATGCATAATTATTTAAATTATCAATTTAAATAATATTATATACATTTTAAACTATATTATATATAATATTAAATATATTGAAATACTTAACATTATACTAATACACATATATTCATTTACATTATACGTTAAACATGTAAATTAATATATATGTATTCGTATAATTTCAGAGGCAAGATATCATTACAATTCATTTATCTCGTTAGCCGTGGGTATGTATATTTGTATATATATATATCAGTATATATATATACTACATGTATAAGTATCCATAAATACATTTATATTGACACATACGTATGGCATATCCATCTGCTTAATACGTTTGTATCGACATGAATGTACTTATGGGTACTTGTACATATCGTATTCGTATATACAAATACACATATCCACCTCTAACCAGAACTTATCATTTATAAGGTTATACTGGCAAGCATCACTTGTTTACACATTCAGAAGAAGACACGACTCCTAATGATACTAGACAAGCCTACAGATGACTTACCTTTAACCAGAACAATGACTTAGCTTACACAGTTCTAAGGTTTGTGTGTGTGTATGTCCAGTTGGTATCCATTACTGTTTACCTGACCAAGTTCTTCCCCGAGTGATATCTCTCCTATATCTCGAGGTACGAACCTGCTTCCTGCACACCATGTCACGACAACGGGAATCATATGCTCAAAACAAAGCAGAATACATGAAACATTTCAAAAGTTAGATTATTCATAAATCAATAACCTTATATTCTTCTTTATGCAGTATTTCACCAAGAATAACATCAAATGAAACAACATTCATATTGAAAACGAGGTACAAGCATCATTAATTTACCTTCAGAATTCACATTTACTCTATCTAGTAATGGTAAATTGTAACATCTCAATTTGGGATGTAACATACTTCCCCCCTTGTGAATCATCGTCCTCGATGAGGTATAGCTTTTTAACATATAGTTAAAGTCAAATAAAGTGTTACTTACATTTACGTAAGATTTATAAAGTATTCAACCTATGTAGCAATCTTGTTCTTCCTGGAACTTGCTTCGAGTGTTTACACTATCACATAGGGAAATCTTGTATGCCTTATACATACTTACTCTCCCAAAGAGTTTTAACACATATACACATCCGAGTTATAATTAGTAACTATATATCACAGCAAACACACAGTGATCGGAAATCATTGCTTCATGAATTTATCCTTAGTATAATCTAAATAGAAAAGGAAAGTCGATGTATTGTACACTACATCGTGGGTCCAATCCTTCGCTTTTGGTATTTACACTTTTAGAAAACTCATAAACCGAGTCCTTCCGCCACTTATACATTCATTATCCTTACCACATAGTACTTGTACCTGATTATTTGTCCATCGAGAGCGCAACTTTACTCCTGGACACCTGTCAAATCTTGATACTGCTTCATACGAGAGCTTTGTATCTCAAAGTTTCATTGATAACTTCGATCTATTACTCCTTTTTGACATTTTATTAAGTCTATGATTCACTCATTTCTAAGCCTTTCTCAGCTTAATTGAGTTTTTAGCCTTTTATATCATATAACGGTCCAAACTTCAATATTAGAAGTTTATAAATCATTCAAGACTTATTCTACCATCTTTGCTTATTTTGACTATACATGATAATATACTGCACATTCGATCCGTTGAATGTTTCGTAGTTTGATCAGGGTTTACACAACCTTGTCACTATTGCTTAAACTAGGATATCCTCTTAGGATTACTAAGTCTCTACTTTCCATAATATATATTAGAATATCCTATTAGTCAAATTTTCCAAATACATTGTTTTTATCGATGAGTTTATCTACTTGAACATTATGTCAATTATACTAACATAGACAGATTGATATGTCTCTTGTTCTACCATTTTTCCTTTGGAATCTTAAGAGAGTATACATGACTTACCGATGATGACATCCGGTCTTCATTCCTTGGTATACTAGTTATTACCTTGCCACATTCCGTGTAGCTTCAAACTCTATCTTTCCAAATTTATAGTAGTTTCTCATCCAACAATTTCTGTTGTCGTTTCGATGTCCTAACTTTGACATTAGTTTCCTCGTTTTATTTCAATTTCTTCAAAATTTGGGTACATAGGTTCTTTTACATCCAATAATAGTCTATTCCTTGACTAGTTGAAAACCTATTTTACGATCTCACGCCATTTTTACTTCCCATATAATAATGGTTATAAGTTTTGCGGAGATAAACCCCATTTATCTTAGGACATCCATATCTTGGATCTCTTCTGTCCTTGGATTATTTTCAAAGATGTTATCTATCTTTTAACTCAATCAAATTTTCCCGATAATTTTGGTACTCATTTTGAGTGTTAATCCATGTTCCGTCATATTGATCCCTAGCTAATAGTAAATTTAATTACCTACCTAGTTACTGAGCAAGAACATTCCTCGTTGGTTCCATTGATTCTCTTAATCATTTAGGAGAGTTCCAATTTCAGTACATCCTTTTGAGTTCAAGTAGCATCCCCGGTGCTTTTACTCAATAAAATTTCCCATAATTTCACATAAAATTGTTATATTGCTCCGACATAACAATGGATGTTTCCCTTTTGAGAGTGTTTTCTCTTTAATATAAGAGCCACTCAACAACGTTCTAGTCAACACGATGACTTCTTTCCTGGAGTGTAAAGTAGCTTCTTTAACTCACCAAGTATTCTACCTTTGTTTCCACTCATAGAATCTCATAAATTCAAGTGATATACACATTTCCATTGGTGAATCACAATCCCAATATTCCCTTCCAACTCTTAAATTCTCAATCGCTGAACAGTCTGATATTATAGGTTTTTCTACCTCTATATATCTCTATCAAGACCGAAAGTACAACTCAACCAAGTAGATTTATTCCAACTACAAGGCATTAGAGAGTAGTCATTTATTTAACTCAACTCAATGGGTTAGATCTTATCTTAAGATCTTTCTCTTCATTCGAATGAACTTCTTGTTCCCATTAGGTTATTACAAACCTAGGGTTTCATTAAAGAGATGGTGATCAAGTGATCAGCCATGTAAAGACAATTGATGCATTGTATAGCATCACATCCTACCATATTTTCCATTCCATTTCTAATGCTTATGGTTAAACCTTTTCATCCTCGGGTTTCATAGCACAATAAGCTTACAGTTTCAATTCGTTTTCATGATGTGAAAATATTTTTCTTTATTGAAATATCGTTTTTATCTACTTTTCCTTAAATAAGGTGTATATGAATGTAGAGACACACTTTCTTTCAGTCATGAGTATCTTAAAGCTTTCCTTGCCAATCTAATAGGCGGCCTTTCTTATCATGATCAAATATCTGCCTATCCTTTTTCCTAGGCATCAAATGATAATTTCATTTGATTCTTCCAATCAACTAAATATAAGGTATGAGATGATAATAGGTAATAATCTTAGACCTTTCCGATTATCTTTCTCCAGAATTCTCAATACCTTTTTCCTTGTGGATATCATATGATATTATCGTTTGATCTTTTGATCAAATAATCCTAAGTATGGGTTTGTTTTCTCCGAAGATCCCAATACTTCTTTTCTTGGACTATAAACTGAATGACTTATTTGTCATCATGACTTGCGAAGAAGACATTAGTTCTTCTAAACTAAGAACATACTCACGTTTTTTTGTTGAATGGGGTACTAAACTTGAGTCAACCCTACTCTTTTCCTTTCCCCCTTAGAGTTTCCACAGCTTTTGATCTACTCAAAACTGAACTCCCAGCAAACTCTTGCTTCTTTTGTAAGGATTTGTCATTCCCTACTGTTGGCTTTACATTGCCTTTACCTTGTCTCGAGACATATCTCAAATATACTTTTTCCAAAGTTAAATTTGTCATTGATTTCTATCCCACATTAGATCTAATGAATAATCAGCAACTTACGAGTCACTTCATTAATCCAATTCTCTTTTCAACATCCCTTTGGCGAAGGGTACAAAACTTGTATTCCCTTTCCGTTTGGAACATTCTAATCAAAAGTTTGGCTTTCACAAACATGAAGGTGAGTTTAGCTTATACTCTAACCAATCTTTGTTAAACCTATCTTTGTTAAACCTCTGGTAAAACCGTCCTGACTTACCACTTCAAGCTTCTTTATTATTCGGTCACTTTTCAAGTGGCATAATTCCAATGCTTGGAATCTTCCTCACTTTTAACTTCTAAGATACCAAAGTTGTTTGGTCTTTTTAATATCAAACTCCAATAATCTAATTGATTTTGGTCAGTGGAACCCTGTCCACTTTATTGATTACATAATTCGGACCATTCTGGTCTTTTCTCTTATCTCTAAGGTACTAACTCTTTTTCCTTGCAAGCTCCTATCTTTACTTAAGAATTAGCTTAATGTCAAGAGTTCTCCAACTCCCGTGGATACTTTCTTCGTTGACTTCCTTATTCAATTTTAATTTATGCTGACACCGCATATACAAAGACTCGTAGTGTTTTCACTAAATCCAAAAATTCCTGACTCTCTGCAACTATAGTTTACTATTACAACAAGGGTTATCTTATTCCTTTTGGTTGCATTAGAGTCATAAATCTATTTCGTTGGATAAAGGTATACACCGGTTACTCCTCCTAACCTTTCTTCATAACTTGATTGCATAATCTTCTGCAATCCTAAGTATTATCATAAATTGTTGTTTTAGGAGTTCCTACTCTAGGAATAACTCTTAACTCACCTCAACTTATCGAGCTACTAGGAGTTTCATCTTGCTTTCACTTCTTCCTCTCAGTTCTATTCCTCTTGCCATTGTGGCACAAGAACTTTTCAACCTTTATCTTCTGACAAGGTTTACGCATTGTTGCGCAATGAGCTCATAGGTTCCTAGTGTTCTAAACCTAGGCTCTGATACCACATGTAAAGAACACACTTGTACGATAAAATTAAAACTTTACAATTCATACATAAAAGTAAGAACAATACCATTTTGAACAAACAATTTCTTTTCAAAACATAAATAAGAAACATTTATTGCATCTATAAACTATTTCATTTCAAATGAAATTACAAAGCATGATGAGAAACATACATACATAGCCCGTAGGCTTTTGACACCAATAGAAATAAGAAGGTCTAGGAATCCGTCCTGTCAAGCTTTGGAGCATCCGTCGGGTGTTCGTGGAGGAGAAACATCACTCGAGCATTTTTCCGCCAACCAAGGACTTATAATGCGGTCCCCCGCACGATCATTTTTCAATGAACGGCCCTCCCTTCGAAGAAGAGATTGGTTGGGTAACCTTTAATGACTACCAACTGGACATAGTGCTGTGATTCTACAAAACTAGTTTTCGGGCTAACGGCAATTCACAAACTAGGTTGTATTTCAGAATCACGGTGAACTGACAGTGTAGTACAACAACTAAATGGTTCCTTACACTACTTTGGCCAAAGTGTTTACGTTCAACGAAGAACATAGGTCATATGTCACATTCACTAGCCAGGTTCAACTTGACTTAAGGCTATCTTAATTCTACGCGTAGGTTGGTCTATCGGGGTAGTCCGTACCCTAGACTTCCTACAACATTTTACTACTGGAATGATGAATCTATTAAACAAGATACTACAACCGACGCCCTAATTCCGGATATATTCATCCTAGGGATACAATAACTTGATTAAGTCGTTTGTATTAAGTTGTAGAGTATATCTTGCAAATATTCTAGACTCAACCCTAGTAACTATTATTCAAACACAAGCATATGCTCATTATATAGAGCCATTAAATAATACGCAGGTTGCTTTCCTTTAAGTAATGTAAACCGTACATTATTGACAACAAAACCATGATATGACTATTTACATGATACTTTTATATCACAACTTATCACATGTTTAAGAAACTGACATTCTTTTTGAATTCAATTTAAGTCTACCAGACAGTCAAACTCTTTCCTTTCCAGCCATAACTATAAATCAGAGACCTATCAGATTACTCTGGAAAATTAGGAAAATATGTAAAGAAAGAATTTAGCATGCCTGAATTAGCTTTCCAGAAGTTGGAAGGTAGCTCCTTTACTGGCCTCTACTCAGATCACTTTCAGTTTGGATTCTTGTAATCAATTACTCAGCACAGTAAAAGACAATTCCTGATTGCTCCTCTTCTATTCAAAGATTACCAGTAATTTCAACTTCTGCTCTCTTGTATTAACAGAATAACTTAGCAATTTCTCTCTTATGGCGAACTCACTTTTTAGCTTTAAAATGCTCAAGAAACTGACTGCAAATTCGTGTGTGAAGGAATGCCAAACGCAGGTTTATTTATAGGTTCATTTTGAAACTGATTTCCACCTTCTATGGCGCCAGAACTGCCAGCAGGTTGAAGAACGTTTCAAACTAAAAACGTGTATCAATCTGGTGAGGGTTTCGACCTCCATGTATGACAGCAAGAAGTTCATTTTAATTCGAATTTGTTTCAGACTGTTAAAACTGTGACAACTTTCAACCGGCGCGTTTTTACAGTTAGGTTAAATGCCAAGTTTCATTTCTGACTTCTTCCTTGCTCAAATGGCGTCCAAATTTCATTCTTTTCGCATAGCAAGAAATATCTCATTTATTTTCTGACGCCTGGCCCTAGTCGCGCGATTTCTCTGCGCGTTTTTCATTTTCCCTTCTGCATTTTCGCGTTTTTTCTTCTTTATTTCGCTTTTGGTTAAATCTTTAATATTTTAATAGAGTTTTCAAAGTAAAAATGGCGCATATATGCAGGCTCATATTTGAAGATTAACACTTCAACGTATACATTAGAAAAATCCGCGTTTTCTTACTCAATTCGCGATTTTTATGAAATCCGCGATTTTTAATTTCTTCCCAGATTTGCATTCGCATTTAATAAAAGTGCTTTGAAATGTTTTAATTTTTATTTCATTTGATTTTGACAAATCTTTTATTTAGATATATTTGTTTATTCTATTAAAATACTTATATAATATAGTTTATGCATAATTATTTAAATTATCAATTTAAATAATATTATATACATTTTAAACTATATTATATATAATATTAAATATATTGAAATACTTAACATTATATAATACATATATATTCATTTACATTATACGTTAAACATGTAAATTAATATATATGTATTCGTATAATTTCAGAGGCAAGATATCATTACAATATATAATTCATTTATCTCGTTAGCCGTGGGTATGTATATTTGTATATATATATCAGTATATATATATACTACATGTATAAGTATCCATAAATACATTTATATTGACACATACGTATGGCATATCCATCTGCTTAATACGTTTGTATCGACATGAATGTACTTATGGGTACTTGTACATATCGTATTCGTATATACAAATACACATATCCACCTCTAACCAGAACTTATCATTTATAAGGTTATACTGGCAAGCATCACTTGTTTACACATTCAGAAGAAGACACGACTCCTAATGATACTAGACAAGCCTACAGATGACTTACCTTTAACCAGAACAATGACTTAGCTTACACAGTTCTAAGGTTTGTGTGTGTGTATGTCCAGTTGGTATCCATTACTGTTTACCCGACCAAGTTCTTCCCCGAGTGATATCTCTCCTCTATCTCGAGGTACGAACCTGCTTCCTGCACACCATGTCACGACAACGGGAATCATATGCTCAAAACAAAGCAGAATACATGAAACATTTCAAAAGTTAGATTATTCATAAATCAATAACCTTATATTCTTCTTTATGTAGTATTTCACCAAGAATAACATCAAATGAAACAACATTCATATTGAAAACGAGGTACAAGCATCATTAATTTACCTTCAGAATTCACATTTACTCTATCTAGTAATGGTAAATTGTAACGTCTCAATTTGGGATTTAACAGGGGTCTTGAGAGATTTTATAACATTTATGACAAGGAGATGTTAGCCATTATGCACGCTTTGGCTAAGTTCAGGAAATATCTGGTGGGCAGTAAATTTAGTGTGCGTATAGATCACAATAGCCTGAAACACTTCCTTGGACAGCGAGACTTAAATGAAAGGCAACAAAAATGGGTCGGTAAATTGCAATCGTATGATTTTAATATCACCTTCCTTAAGGGGAAGCAGAATGTTGTAGCTGATGCATTGTCTTGCAGACCTTAGTTGAATGCTATGGCACATATTTCCGAGGATTGGAAGCATAGGATTATTGCAGAGTATGCTAAGAATCCATGGGATTCTAGCATTGTTGACGGGACAGAGCAGGATAGTAGATATACCGTTGTGAATGACTTGATCATTTACAAGGGGCGGATTTTTCTGGTTCCTGATTCAGAGTTGAAGGATACAGTTCTGAAAGCCTTTCATGATCTTCCTATGGCGGGCCATCCCAGTTATTTCAAAACATATAAGCTGGTACGAGAACAGTTTACTTGGAAAGGGCTAAAGACTGATGTTCTTTGGTATGTACGAGAGTGTTATGTTTGCCAGCAGAACAAACAGGAACACACATATCCTGCTGGATTGCTTCAACCACTTTCGATACCTGATAGGAAGTGGGAATGCTTATCAATGGATTTTATCACGGGCTTGTCGAAAGCCCAAGGGATAGATTGTATTTATGTAGTTGTTGATCGGCTGACAAAATATGCACACCTTTTTCCGATCACCACTACAATCACAGCATCGTAGACTGCAAAGCTCTTCTTAAGAGAGGTATTCAGGTTAGATGGTTTGCCTCAGACTATAGTCAGCGATAGAGATAGTTGGTTCATGAGCAATTTTTTCCAGGAGTTGTTTAGACTTTGTGGAACCAAACTGACACCTAGTACTAGCTACCATCCATAGACAGATGGATAGACGAAGATCGTCAATAAGTGGGTGAAAGGATATTTGCGTAATTATATAGCTGGACAACAAAGAGCTTGGGTGAGGTGGATATACCTCTGTGAGTATTGTTATAACTCTACTCACCACATGACTATACAGATGACGCCCTTTATGGCATTATACGGGTATGAGGCGCCCAACCTTTTGGATTCGGTGTTGAGTGATAGCAGAGTGCCCAACACAGGTGATATGTTGCAGGATCAGCAGGATATTATGAGGTCTCTCAGAGACAATATTCAGCGGGTACAAAATCAGCAGAAGCAAAATGCTGATCAGAAAAGGGTTGAGCGTTCCTTTGTAGTGGGTGACATGGTGTATCTCATGTTATAGCCTTACCGTCAGTCCACTCTGCGGAAGAGTGGTGCAGAGAAGTTGAAACCTCGTTATTATGGTCCATTTCGAGTCATCAGACGAGTGGGCGAGGTTGCATATGAGTTGGATTTACCAACGGATAGCAGGGTTCACAATGTGTTTCACGTTTCTCGCTTGAAGAAGGCATTGGGTCAGCATGTGATTCCCTCTCCAGTACTGCCACCCCTTGATGACGAGGGGAAATTGATTCTAGTACCTAAGGCCATCATCGATGTCAGAGAGAGACACTTATGGAGGCGGGTGATCAGGGAATATCTGATCAAATGGAGAGACTTGCCAGTTCAGGATGCTACATGGGAGTCAGAGGAGATTTTACAGCATCCGGAGCTGAGATTGCTTGAGGACAAGCAATTTCAGGGAGGGCGGATTGTAATGTCCCCTTCCTAGGCAGTTCAAGTGTTTGAGGGGTTAGCCTATTATTTTGACCCTCGTAGGATGACAGATGTGATTAGAGGGTTGCTTTGGGAAGTTACCTTGAGTTGTGGGACATTACTCCATCGATTGATTCAGGTTTGGGCCTTTGCAGAGACATACATAATGATATTCAGACACTATTTATAGTATGTCAGGCACACAGGGGTTACTATTTCTGGTAGGGCACCTGGTTCAGTTGGTAATCTCCGTTCGAACCCAGTTGGACAATTTGGTGAGCAAATAAGGAATAATGGAGCGTTTAATAATAATTAAATGATTATTATTATGACTTTATAATATAAAGTCAATTAAATGAAATATTGAAATAATTATTAATGGCGAATTATAAAGTATTTAATACTTTATAATAAAGAAGTAAATTAATATTAAATGAGTATTTTATTACTCATTTAAAAGGGATGCCATTTATTAATTATTTTCCTAAGTCAAGAGGGGCGATTTAATTATCATTTAAATGCTCATTTACTTGCTTTTTGAGAAGGGTCGAACTTTTGAGAAAAGATATATATTTTACCAAAGACGAATCGAACTCATTATTGATGATCATTTGAATTTGTCTTTTCTCTCTGAGAACATTAGAGTTTGGGGAAACAAGGGTTTCTGCAACCAGATTGTGGAGAACATCACCTCTTGATGATCAGACGTACTGAGGCTATGAAATATCAGTTGAAGCTTGTCCATCAGAGTGGCTTTATTCAAAAGTCACAACAGAGCATATTTGTAGGATTTTAGTTGGGGTTTCAGTCTTCAGTTGGATTGACTTCTTTCTGAAAGTGATTCTCCTTCAGGGGCGATTTACAATATTCATCTGGCATCCTTTTCAAGGCCGTACGGATTCATTTATTGTTGTTGTTGGGTCGTACCATTTAGCTGCAAGGCCATACTTTCTCTTCAAGCAAAAATGCCTTTCCTTTTTGTTGGATCCTGCCTTTAGAGGTGGCACCTTGATCTTCTGGAGGTCCTGCATCAATTTCACAAGGGGAGATCATTTACTTTATGTTGGCTGTACCATTTTATCATCATTTCAGGTGGCTGCAATAAGTCAGGTTTTCAAATATTTATTATTGCCTTTTTACTTGCATGTCTGGATTTTGCATTTGTAAGCTTTCAGAAAGATCAATAAATGACTTGCTTTTAGAATAGAAGCTATATCCCTCTATATTTTGTCTTCTGGTATTTTATTTTATTTTTTTCAAGCATTTTCTTCAAAAATCGTAAAAACCCTTATTGCTCAAAAAATTACAAAAAAACTGCAAAACATCAAAACAAACAAAAACTAGCATTCTTCGTCAGGGGTTTGGGGTGGAGAGACACCTGGTCTCTTACATGGTTGGACCTAAATATTTAAAACTCCTGTTTGAGATTATCCTTGGGTCTGAGTTCTTTAGGGTGAAATTGGGTATCCCTTGGTGGGTGGCGATGAATGCGGTACCTTCAGTTGTGCATAAATGTTTAAAATTTATCCATGGGGGTTCCTTACACGTAATCCATGACACCGGTTATAGACCACCGGTTGCGCGTGGTAGCTACTGCTTGGACTACTCGTGGCCTGTGCCCATTGGTCCTCTTCCACCTAGGATGGACCATCTATACCGAACGTATCAAAACTATAACAAAGGGAGTGTAAGGTCGAAAGTGAGATAACCTCCCACGCCTTATGCTATTTCACATAGGGCTTGTTTAAAAGCTGACAACGATGCCACCAAGGTGCATAGGAAGAAAGAAGAGAAGTGGTCCCGAGATCCTCCTTCCTCTTCTACTGGTTAGTCTGACGCTTCTCGCTCTGCTATGCTACCATCAGATTCTGTTCCGCACTTTCAAAAGAATCCTATGGTGCCCACTTGGCAAAAGCCTAGGTGTCCTGCATTCGAACTTCCTATTCTACTGACGGAGCCTAGACCTGTTCGGTATAATGGGAAGATCTCTCGTGGAGAGTCCTCTTTGTCTCGACCTCCACAACCTCCTACCGCTCCTACGCCTAAAGCAGTGAATGGGAAGAGGCCTGCTGCTGAGGCTCTTGAGCTGACTCCCTCTGTCACTCCTCAATATGTTCCTCCTACTCCCGTTCAAGAATCTGTTCCTCCACCGGAGGCGGCCGTAGTGGACATTCCCATGGTTGAGCAAGAGTCTTTTGCTCCTTCGCAACCTCCAGCCTCCAACTCAAAGAGCCGTAGAAACTTCCTTGCACTCAAGCGCAAGTGTCGGCGAAAGGCTCTCTTGGCTAAGCAGGCCACCTCACAAAGGAAGGAGGAAGAGACGACTGCCCTTGCTTTAGAGCTGCAGTATCATCCTCTTCCCTTCTACCTCTCTTCAGTCTGGTCCCGTGTTGCTTCCGTCTTCCACTGCGAGTGCGAATGTGCCTAACCCCAAGGGGGTACAGGTGGTCATCGCTCCTTCGGTGGAGTCGCCTTTGTTGACGTTCGTTCCAGATATCCAGCCTTTCCCAAGGCTCGTGGATATGACTAATACATTGGTTGTATCCACTCTGGTCTTTCCTCCACTTCCTCTGCACCCCTTGGATCGTCTGTAGGGAGTTCATCTCCTCCGACGAAGAAAAAGGTGGAGTGTGTTCCTTCTAATAATGAGGGACATAAGAGGAGCCCACCTTCTTCACAAGGTGGTCCCATTTTAACTTGTTTTGTCCTAGTGATGAAATGTCATGTCCCCGTTTTAGCTGACACTGTTTGTCAAGGAGTTAGCCTATAATTTCGATCCTCGTACGCTGACAGGGTGTGCAGAGGATCATCGGAGGCAGTTACTCGGTGTTTGGTAGCTCCAGTTTGCAGTTGTGTCAGGTTTGGCCTTCGTAGAATCTTCCAGAGAGCTTTTTCAGGAACTTTCTATTTTTAGAAAGTTAGGTCAGGTGGAAGCTGCTATTTCAAGCAGGGCACCTGGTTCAGCCATTCAGCTCAGAGTCAACCCAGTTCAATAGTTGTTGGTCAGATGGAGAAATAAGGAGTATTTAATGATTTATTAAATATTTAATATTTTGACTTTATAATAAAGTCACTTTATTGAAATATTTAAATATTTAATTAATTTGGCAAATTATAAAGTATTTCTTATACTTTATAATATTGAGTTAATATTTGATAAGTGAATAAATTATAATTCACTTAAAAGGACGCCAATTAATTATTGATTATTTCTCCTAAGTTCTAAAGTAAGAATTAAATCATTTAATTTAAATGATTATTTTAAAGGAGTTGGGTCGAACTTTTCAAAGGGGATATATATTCTCAGCAAGGACAAATCGAACCATTATGATATGATATTCTAATTTGTCTTTCGTGCTCTGAGCATTGGAGTTTGCAAACCTTAGGGTTTCTGGCAGACGATCGTTTCTGGAGAACGAAAACTCTTCAGAGATTAGGCAGACTGAGGCTGTGCAATACCAGCTGAAGCTTGCACTTGGTGATTTCATACAGAGGTCACAGATTGGGCTTAATCATTTATTCAGACAGAGATTCACAGTGATATTCAGCAGTTGATAAAGGCGACTTGTTTCAGAGATCTTTCTTCAGAGGCTTGGCACATTTCCCAAGGTGTCGTACCACATTTAATGCTGTTGTACAGGCCGTACCAGCAAGGCCGTACTTTTCCTTTCTCTGAGAAACGTCTTCATTCCTCTGGTTCTGGCGATTGAATCTAAGGAGTTTGGTCTACTGAAGGTTTTGGCATTGATTTCTGAGCTGGAGATTCATCTGTATCATTGGGCCGTACCATTTCTTCATGCATTTATTGCAGCATACAGCCGCCACCAGGTTTTCATAATAATTCTATATTCTCATTCATATGTTGTTATTTCTCTTTGTAAATGCTCTGGAAAAGTTAATAAATGATGCGCCTTGGTATTGTGAGCATTTCTGATGTATTTCAATGCACTTTTGAATTTACATGAATTTATTAGCATTTATTGAGGAAATCGCAGCTTTTAGAATTTGTCTGAAAACCTTCAAAAATACAAAAAAACCAAAAATTTGCAAAAACAACACAAAATCAGTTAGGGTTTGAAATAGAGAACCATCAGGTTTCTGACAGTGGTATCAGAGCACAGATCTCCTGCCATCCTGTGCTTTTTCAGTGCTTTTTCAGAATACAGTGTGCTTTTTAGTGCTTTTTCATGAACAGAGATACCATTCACTACATTAAAGGTGTAGGGACAGGCAAAGACGAGGAGTGGACAGGTCCACCAATCCCCGAAGGTCAGACGATATCAGGAGTACTTGGTATTCACAGATCCAGTTCTGACGGTAGTGAAAACAGTGTTGCAACCCTAATGGCAGAACGTGAGACTTCCTCAGAGACTCGCAGGGATCCAAGGAAGGCACATGCAGAGGGTGATATCACCGATGAGGAGTTTAGACGGAGGCACGATAATATGATGTCTCTGCTGATGGGTACCATTAGACAGTGTACGCCCACACAACCACACTACATTCAGATTGGACAGACGAGCGGGACTGTACCAGTGGATCAGCCATTGGCATCCGTACCTAGACAGCCGTCACCGATCTATCGGGAGCGTAGGCCAGGCCAGCCTACTTTCTTACCTAGGGAGACTCCACCACAAACTCCAGGGGCAGAGCATCAGGTGCATCATCAGGAGTTCCAGCCACAGAATGGCATGTCAGTGGCAGACTTGACGAGATTCCATGGTGAGTACATGTCACTAGCGCCTGAGATCCGACAGGCACTTACATTTCACGAGTTTATAGATGTCTATAAACCCAGAGGAGGAGGTAGATTCGACCGTAGACCCCCTCAGCATCAGCAGCAGCAGCCACAGGTGAACAGGGATTTACAGTATGCTGTGAGCAAAATTACATTGCCATATTTTGATGGATCAGAAAAGACATCAACGAGGTCTTGGGTCCAGAAATTGGACAATTACTTGTCACTTAGGCCTATGCAGGAGGATGAGGAAATTAAATTTGCTACTTTACATCTTGATGGAGTAGCACATGATTGGTGGCACCACGACATGTATACACTAGGCCATCATGCGGTCAATACCTATCGAGTTCACCCGGTGATGATGAGAGATTGATAGAAGGATCGAATTGTATTTGGAGAAGTTGGCTCCATTTCAGTGAGCCAGTGAATGCGGATGCATACATTGACGAGTTTCAGAGAGTGGCAGTCATGGTGACAGGGATTTCGGAGCGGAGACTTATCATACTATTCGTTGAGGGTTTGGCAGAACCCATGAGAGGCTGGGTCAAGGCGTTTGATCCTACTACACTTCAGGAGGCGATGCGGAAGGCAAGGAGTATGGAGCTTGTTGCTCCGAAGAAACAATTTCAGCCTAAAGCAAACAACTTACCTGTCGAGGAGAGTCAGACACCAGTTGCAGAACCAAAAAGGAAACCAGTTGCGAGAATTGATGATGCAACTCGGGAGGAATGCAGGAAGAAACAACTTTGTTATTGGTGCAAAGCACCCTACAGCAAGGAGCATGATTGTCCTTTGAGACCGAAGGGCAGAGCCAACCGCGCCATGTGGGTTTACTATGATGATGACGAGTCTGATGATTCAGACCAGCAGGTTGTTTCAGAACATGCAGAGGCCGGGAATGCCTCTATAGAGTTTGGGCCCGATGCCAACTTATCCCCGTTGGTATTATCTACTAGTGTACGGGATGACTCATTCAGGTTCAGGGGATTAGTGGAAGGACAGCGATGTATTGCTATGCTCGACACTGGAGCCACACACAATTTCATTGATGAGAGCTTCGTCAGCAGATGTAGACTCCAAACAGAGGATTTCGCTGGATTGAGTCGGGGTGCTTGAATGGATATACCTCCTTGCGCTTTCAGCCGGATTTAATAATCTCACTAATAGCATTGATTATGAGTTGTAAAGCGAACTTTATGTAGATCCAACTTTGGGTGGGATGGATTTAGTGTTGGGTATGAGATGGCTTTAGGACATCAGTGTGTTTACCCTCAACTTGCCTAAAATGGAGATGAGATTCGAGGTACAGGGCAAGAAATATGTGTTGAGGGGTATTACAGATGGCAGCCTTCGTTCTATCTCTCTCGTTAGTGGGAAGAGCGAGAAGGTAGAGGAGGATTTTGTGCAGACCAGGCATGGTTATGCTCAGTACCCTGGGGGTTCTGAGGCAATCGTTTGGGATCAGCCTAGTGGTTTGGTTCCGTTTGTGACCAATCCATTGTTTGAGACAGATGTTATATCTTCATACGACAATCCGCTCTTTGAGTTTGATGTGGGTAACTCACCTGATCCTGGTCTTGAGCAGAGTGATGATAGCGTTTGGGATCCTACTAGTGCACTGGGATTTCAGACTCAGCTCACGGAGGAGTATCACAGTGTGTATATGGTGCAGAGTGCATATGGCTTCGTGATTAATCCACATGTACACAATTTGTTTCAGGTGCACAGTTCTAGCATGCACGTGCTTGATATGTTGGATGATAGTTTATCTCGTGCAGTTTTAGGGGGTAAGTGTTGCTTGTCGTTTGACTTGCCTCCTTCTGAGCTTTTTGATCCTATGTCGGACCGCACTGAGGTCAATAGGGAATGGTATACTATTCTTGCTGATCAGTTGTGGGAGTTACAGGAGTCAGTTGTGGCCAACAGGAACATTGTCCGGTACTATCCATGGGATCCAGGTGGTGCAGTGCAGCCGTATTTGCAGAGATTGCTTGAGGACAAGCAATTTCAGGGAGGGCGGACTGTCATGTCCCCGTTTTAGCTGACACTGTTTGTCAAGGAGTTAGCCTATAATTTCGATCCTCGTAGGCTGACAGGGTGTGCAGAGGATCATCGGAGGCAGTTACTCGATGTTTGGTAGCTCCAGTTTGCAGTTGTGTCAGGTTGGGCCTTTGCAGAATCTTCTAGAGAGCTTTTTCAAGAACTTTCTATTTTTAGAAAGTTAGGTCAGGCGGAAGCTGCTATTTCAGGCAGGGCACCTGGTTCAGCCATTCAGCTCAGAGTCGACCCAGTTCAGCAGTTTGTTGATCAGACGGAGAAATAAGGAGTATTTAATGATTTATTAAATATTTAATATTTTGACTTTATAATAAAGTCACTTTATTGAAATATTTAAATATTTAATTAATTTGGCAAATTATAAAGTATTTCTTATACTTTATAATATTGAGTTAATATTTGATAAGTGAATAAATTATAATTCACTTAAAAGGACGCCAATTAATTATTGATTATTTCTCCTAAGTTCTAAAGTGAGAATTAAATCATTTAATTTAAATGATTATTTTAAAGGAGTTGGGTCGAACTTTTCAAAGGGGATATATATTCTCAGCAAGGACAAATCGAACCATTATGATATGATATTCTAATTTGTCTTTCGTGCTCTGAGCATTGGAGTTTGCAAACCTTAGGGTTTCTGGCAGACGATCGTTTCTGGAGAACGAAAACTCTTCAGAGATTAGGCAGACTGAGGCTGTGCAATACCAGCTGAAGCTTGCACTTGGTGATTTCATACAGAGGTCACAGATTGGGCTTAATCATCTATTCAGACAGAGATTCATAGTGATATTCAGCAGTTGATAAAGGCAACTTGTTTCAGAGATCTTTCTTCAGAGGCTTGGCACATTTCCCAAGGTGCCGTACCACATTTAATGCTGCTGTACAGGCCGTACCAGCAAGGCCGTACTTTTCCTTTCTCTGAGAAACGTCTTCGTTCCTCTGGTTCTGGCGATTGGATCTAAGGCGTTTGGTCTACTGAAGGTTTTGGCATTGATTTCTGAGCTGGAGATTCATCTGTATCATTGGGCCGTACCATTTCTTCATGCATTTATTGCAGCATACAGCCGCCACCAGGTTTTCATAATAATTCTATATTCTCATTCATATGTTGTTATTTCTCTTTGTAAATGCTCTAGAAAAGTTAATAAATGATGCGCCTTGGTATTGTGAGCATTTCTGATGTATTTCAATGCACTTTTGAATTTACATGAATTTATTAGCATTTATTGAGAAAATCGCAGCTTTTAGAATTTGTCTGAAAACCTTCAAAAATACAAAAAAACCAAAAATTTGCAAAAACAACACAAAATCAGTTAGGGTTTGAAACAGAGAACCATCAGGGTTCTGACAGTGGAACCAGTCCTAACTTCCCTTGAGTTCTTCACCGCTTTCGAGTCATTTGGCGAGCCTTGTGGTGAATCTCATGCATAGCCTACCCCATCTACTGAAGTTAAACATGGCACTCTTTTAGGATGCATGTTCAACTCTGTGGATGAAGTTCCGGCCTTGTCAGTGATCTTCGTGAAATCGGTGACTCTAGCTCCACAAGACTCGACGAAGAAGACCTTGCAGGGCCTTCTTCCTTAGCCCTTGTTGCGGAAGGGCTGGATGCTCCTCCTCTTAACATCCCACCACTACAGGCTCATCCTCCTTCCCCCTATGATGACTTAGAGTGGGAAGCAGACGACCTCTTGGTTGATCAGTGTTAGGAGGCTTCTTCTTGATCTTGTGTGTGTGTGTGTTTCGTGATGTGTTCCTCTGTAATTGTGCTATGTGTGCCTGGATGACCATTGTCACCCTTGTTGGTGCTTGGATACAGGTGTGGTTTTTGTGTCATAAACCTTCTTCTATTTGTATAATCATTCTTCCATGTTTGTGCTTGATTTTCGATAAATTGGGGACGATGCAAAGCGTTGGGGGCATTTAGGCTTCCCTTCCATGTTGACCCAAATTTTTATTTTTACTTTTTTTTTGTGCATTTTTCCTGATCTGGTTGGGTATTGATGATCTTTCACCTTGCACCGCAGTTACTTATTATTTATATGAGCATGGACAGATCTGACCCCGCTAAACCATATCCCCTTGTGCCCTTTGTTTGTGTTTTTCTCTTTTTTTCTCTCTTTTTCTTTCTCTCTTCTTTGCTTGAGTTCTCCCTCTCATGTGTGACAACGCCTTTCTTCAACATTCTAATGTCCAGAAAATGCATTCGTTGCCAATGAATCTTTCCTTGAAGATCCTTACAAACATTTGTTTTCGAAAACAACATTTAGAATTAGGGATCCTTTTGAAAGAACTTGAGAATTTTTGCCCAAGGTGGAATGGCTATAACCTTCCCCTTGCTTGGAGGCATTCTCTTCTTTTATAAGGAGATCCTTTGATGATGGATTGATTTGAGAAAGAGAAAATATGCTTTCGAACTGTGCATCCCTTGAAGTGGACCCCCTCTTATCGTTGGGTCCCCAAGGGACCCCTTCAAAAAAAATTCAAATTGTTGACGGTTTGCGCGACTGTTTTCTTACTTGCCTACATGGCCGCTTCTTGACTCTGCAGAGTCCGCTTTCCTATGTTTCCTCCATGTGAGAGATCTTGGGGGATACCTCCTTGCAGGATTGAGAGCCTTTAGGGTACTTCCTTTGAGATTTCTCCATGCGAGATATATTGGTGGTGGCTACCCTGTAGGTCTATGGGTCTGTGGGGCGCTTTCTTGGGTTTCCACCATGCGAGAGATCTTGGGGGTTACCTTCCCTACAGGTCTACGAGTCTATAAGGCACTTCCTTGTGTATTCTTCATGCGAGAGATCTTGGAGAATACCTTCCCTACAAGTCTACGGGTTTGTAGGGCGCTTTCCTCGCTTCCTCCATGTGAGAGATCTTGGGGAATGCTTCCCGGGTATCCTCCATGTGAAAGTTCTTGGGGGACACCTTCCTTGCAGGTTTGCAGCCCTGTAAGGCACTTACTTTACAGGGCGTCCTTCATGTGAAAGATCTTGGGGGTTGCCTCCTTGCATGTCCGCGGGTCTACAAGACGCTTTCTTTCTTCAACTTCATAGTTCCGAGAAGCTATGAAGTCCTTTGCTTGCCTTGTACCTTCAGGTTCATCAGATCATGATCTACTTCCCCGACAGTTCAGGTATACATTTCTAACCTTACTCCTTCCTTCATCTACTTTACCGAAGCACTCATTAGTACTCATGCTCGCTAAAGTGGGGGCAAAATGTATAAGAGTGAATTTGCACCCCTTATGCAAATTCCCCTTTTTTCCTTTCTCCACCCTAGAAAGCCAAGTTTGGAGGCTTAATTACACCTAAGCCTGCTGCTTGGATCCTATTTTGAGTGTCTGTGAGGGAATTTCTGTCGGGGATGCCCGCACGACGTTTAGACGTCCATGCGGTGTGCTTACGCCCTGGCAGATTCCTGCAACTAAACTTGCAGAGGCATTACACTTCTCATTGGTGGTGAAGTTGTAACTCCCTCTTCGGCCGACCGACCCGAATATGGCCATTTTCTTCATCTCTCCTTCAAATTCTCTCCTTCAACAAGCATTTCATCCTCTAAGCATTTAATCCAACTTGTTCCAAGCATTCAAACCAACTTCTTCATACTCTTGCACTCACTTGAAGCATTCTAGCAGCACTGTTGCACCTCATTGTAGTAACAACTTCACTCCACCACTTCAGTACAGCAAGTTTGGGCCAAACCATTGGAACAAAGGCTCAAGTACTCTCATTCTCTCCCCCATCAGCCTTGAGTGCTTTTGGTGGAGGTGGTAAGCTTCCCATTCCTGTCCTTTATAACTTGGTAGAGTAAGCACATTTACTCTTTTGTAGTGCTTTAGTGTTCTTTATTACACTGAATCTTCTACATCTATGAAATATCTTTCTTAAGTCTTCTACATGATCTCCTCTTCTTTTTGAAAACATGGTCAGGTCATCCATGTATATGATTATGCACTTTTCTACCAATCTTGAAAGGCGATATCCATAGCTCGTTGGAAAGTGGCTCCTACATTGATTAAGCCGAAAGGAATTCTTCTATATGCAAAGGTCCCCCATTTTGTGGTGAACGTTGTCTTCAATCTGTTTGCTTGTTCCACCATTACCTGATTGTAGCTTGAATAGCCGTCTAAGAAGGACATCATCTATGAACCATTTACTACTTGCAACACCTCATCTAACGAAGGCAAAGGATAATTATCTTTTTCGGAGGCCCTATTCAAATTACGGAAATCCACACATAACCTTATTTCTCCATTCTTCTCTCTGACTGGAACAAGATTGGCAACCCACGAGTGCCTCACTGGAAAGATGATCCTCGCTGAAAGAAGCTTCTTGACCTCCTGGTAAATCAATGGCTCTAACAATGGATTCACGGGCCTCTGCCTCTGTCTGAATGGCTTATTGCCTGGCTTCAACGGAATCGTGTGTGTAATCAATGAGGTATCATATGTCTTTAAATCTTCATATCCCCAAGCTATTACATCTAGAAATTCTTTCATGACCTATAAAATGCCTTCTCTTTCTTTAGGTGTGCAAAATTTTCCAATAAAAACATTCTTTACTTGTTCTTCTGTCCCCATATTGATGGCTTCACAATCATTACCTTGGGTGCTCTGGTTTCTACTTAGTCTGTCAGGATCAAACAATCTTTCTAACTCATCCATTCCTCTTGGAATGACATTTGTTTTCAAATTCAGAATTCCTTCAGTATCAAATTTCGCTTCTTTAGTTTCTTCCTCATCAATGATTTGTGCTTCAAACACACCCGAGCATGTGAGAAAATCCAGAATTTGTTTATCATCATCGAACACTTGAAAATTCTTTATATTATTAGGGATTGTTGGGGTTGAAACCGATTCCACTGTGAACTTCAATCCTTCCATAGCCAATGGTTCTAATGAACTGGCAGCTTGTGCGAGAGAATTAGCAACAGGATTCTTGGACCTGTAAACTTGCTTGATATTAAATGCATCAAAACTTTCTATGAGGTCCCACACTCTATTACGGTAGCGACCTAACCTCTTATCATGACAAGCAAACTGCTTCCTTACTTGGCGCACCACAATGTCAGAATCCCCGAAGGCGTGCACAATCTTGGCTCCCTTCTGAATTGCAATGATCAAGCCATGAATCAAAGATTCATATTCAGTAACGTTATTAGTGCATGAAAACTAGAGCCTGCAGGCACCTAAGTATGCTTCTCCTGTTGGTCTTATGAGCTCAAATCCTGCTCCATTTCCTTTCTTTGACTTCGATCCATCGAACCTTAGGGTCCATATTTGATCTTGTATGAGAGCGTCGGGAGGCTGAACATGTGCATCTTCTTGATTGTACACTTCTGGAATCTTTTCTTCAATCATTGGCTGGAATCTATCATTTTCCACAAGTTCTATTAAAACATCCTTTTCTTCATTCATCTTTTGATACTTTTCCTGCAACGAGGCTTGCGGAACGAGCTTCGCAACTTGCTCTAATGCCACTTTGCACATGGCACGAGTGATCTCCGAGTGAAACGCCTCATGTATAATGCACCAATTGGGAAGTAACAAATTCTTGACGGAGGCATCTTTACCCAACTCCGTTTCTTGTTTCACGCTTGTAAGGACAAAATCTCTAAAATTTTCAAATGTTCCTCCACCTTCACTATCACTTGAGTCATTTTCGACCAAAACTTCAATGGAAGCAGTTGCATCTCCTAGAATCTTACCTTCATTTGAGCTCTGTAGCATCAACACTTCTTGTTGGATAGGCTTGTATGAGCCCAAATCACTTTTTACAAACATTATTTCATTAACTTCACCATATTCAGTGATCATCAGTCTAAGCCTTGGTGTGCTATCGATCTTAATCTGATTCGGGACTCCTCTCCACGGAAGCCACATGTGGGAGAAATCTATTGCAATGTACCCATTCAACTTCCTGGCCCAATCTCTGCTTAGCAACATGCCATACCCATCAGGTATGTCAACCACTGATATATCAATACAGCTCTGGGTTTGGGGATCAACTGACAACTGCATATGAATGTTATTTAATTCCCCAACAATTGGAACCTCAGTCTTATCTAGCTGGGTTACTTTCTTAGTGGTATGAAGTGGGACTATCCCCAACCTTTCACATACCTTTAGCGGCATGACATTGCTCAAAGCACCGGAGTCGATCAAACAGTTGTGTAGTAGTTTTCCAAAAATTCTGACTAACACAAGGAATGGGGTTGGTTCATCTCTCCCCTGATAAAATACTACCGGTTTTCTTCTTTCCTCTGCTATAGTATTCTTCTTTTCATCCTTTCTGTCCAATGGATTTTGATTGCTTTGGGCAACCTTCTGCGTTTGCTCTTGCTCTATAGGTAGATTGAACCTAACTCTTCTTTTATCTTCAGTCTTCGACTTCTTCGGCATGCTTGAGGACCCTTGTACCATTCCCACAAATCCTTGTGACTATTGCAGAGTCTCCCAAGTGTTGAATGGTGCGTGAGGCACCTCTTCTACCATATTTGTGCTCTGCGCAGGACGAGACTGTGTGTTCACAGGACGATTCCTTGATGAACTAGTTGCTTCCTAAGACAAGTTCTTCACAATGGGTGTCTCATATAGGCTTCCCAGGATGGTATCTCTGACCTCTGAAATCTTCATTAATTCATACAAAGGAAGACAGACCATCTTCTTCACTTCGTCTAGCACATAGGAACTTAGCCTTTTCATGTCATCTCTTGGAAGATTTTCCTTCTGTGGGCATTGCATTAGGTGGACAGGCTGCTGGACTGTTGGTTGTCCATTTCTATTTTGCATCACACCTTGTTGTCTGTATTCTGGAGAATCCTTAGGTACATTTGGATTATTACTTGCATTAGGATTCGGCGGAGTTGAGAAATTATTCAGAGGAATCGATGATGCCAGAGGCTCCTTCTGTTGATAAGTCCTTTGATACACTTTGGGTGCTCCTCCAGATGTTTGAAAAGCTCGCACCTCTCTTCTTCCTTCTACCAAAACGCTATCATTGAGAGGTGGGAAAATATAATTGTCTTGACCAAGGGGCTCCTCTGAATAACTATTTTGAACTTCTGAATATACTTGAGCCTCTAAATACATTTGAGTCTCTTCCGCTTGATCATTGGGCGTCCCCACGGGACTATTTGCTGATGCTGGTGGAAATCTGTGATTAATAGATGGTGGCATGTAACTCTGGTATTTAGGCGAGACATTAACTTCTTCTAGGATTAATGCCTGGTCATATCTTTGTACTGGGACTATCTCATATCCAGTAGTAGGAGGATTCTCAGTACCCTCTGTGCTTTTTATTTCTCTTTTGAAAATATCAGCAGCTACCTAAAATTCATGACATTGGAGCTCTGAATGCTGATTTGTATTATGTAACCTACACCATCCTGACATGGCAGCTTTTGCCAAATAAACGCTGTCGACAAGACGATTCTCTAGAGGTGGCGAGTTATCCAATGGTGACGGAACTCCTCCATTGTTGGGCCCTGTATTCCAGGATCTCTTTTGATATCCTTGATTATTGTTCCGATACCCATGACTATTATCGTGGCCATGTCCTTGATGGGCATCCTGATGATACAGAGGATTATTTTAATATCCTCGATTGGCACCTTGATGCGATTGGTAGTTCTTTAACATAGATTGCATCTGATTGTTTTGATTTCTGAGGTAGGTCACCTCAGTTGACAGCCTTTTCATTTGTTCTACCAACTCTTTCATTTCGTCTTTCTCCTCTTGAGTCCTTGTTGTTGGCACTGTGTTCTGGAGATAGACAGGCTGCGTAGCTGGAGTCTGAGACAAAGGTATCCTAGGATGGAGAACTAATTGATTAGACGGTGCTTGTGTCTAACTAGCCGGCTGAGGAACTGGATTCAATGGTGGAATTTGTTGGTTCCATGTTGAACCGAGCGTCTGCATCTGATTGTTTATTGTGGCCAAGCCAATGTATAGTGAGGGCCCAATTATGTTCTGCCCTAAACCTTGACTCACTTC